>PYAF01000356.1:3733694-3754714 GCA_007407185.1 Glycine tomentella
CAATTTTTTATCATTCTACTTGTGATTTTTTTCTCCCTTTTTACTTTTCAGTTTTAATTACTTTTCAACAAAAAATATCTATAGAAATTTTGACAGAATTATATGAACAATTAAGAAAACTAGCATGAGTATGTATTTGGTTTAACTAAATTGTTAAATCTTATATAATTTTTTATTTTATATAATACCTTAATTTATTTATTAATTTTTTAGAATAGTTTTTATAAATACAATAATGTATTATCATGTGATGAAAATAATAAATAAAGTATTTTATTTATTAATTGTAATATATTTAAAACTTTAAAACTATGCAATTAATTACTCAAGGTTAAATGTACAAACATGCGTGCAAACCATAATAAATTTATTTAATTAACAAGACACTGAATTTTATTGTAATTAAACAACATCACTCAATTTTTATTATCCTAAATCAAGCTACAAACAAAAAATAAATAAACTAAATCAACTTTTAAAAGAAAGTAAAAAAAGATCATGCAAGATATCACTAAAATAAAAGGGATCCTACTTAGACAACACTCCCAATAATAAAAAATTTCTAGAACATGTGTGTACATTAAAATATATTTAAATATTTATTGACATATCTAGTAATATACATCCATTAAAATTTAAACTAAATAGTTAATAATATACTAAAAGTTTAAATAATATAAAAAAATTATTCTTATAAATTATAAAATGTTTTTTTAATACCCATTTCTGGAGAACTAAGCTACTTATTTTAATAATGAAGAATGTATGGCTTAATCTCAAATTTATTAAGTGTTGTTATATATATTTTTCATTATAAACCTTTGCAGTAACTTCGCTTTCATGGATCCATGGCTCCTTCGTGTTCTATGCCCATCGATGGGAGAAATTATTGCATGGTCCACGATCATCATGTCAGTTGTGGTTCCAGCCAATAAGTGAGCGACATGTAGACACAAGTAGGTGAGTCACTAACGTAAGTTAACAATGTTGTCATAATCAATCTACACCAAAAATCATGGAAAAAGTCAATTTGTTTCAAATTTAAAACTTCCATTAATCAACTTAATCACAAATCTGTCAAATATAGGATTTCATAAATCAGAAAATATCAATTTTAAAAAATAACTACAAAACTTTACAATAATCTTTCTGGTTGGAAGATAAAATCAAACCAATCTGCCATTGACGTACGAAGAAAATCATATCACGTGAAGAATATCTTGCATCATTGCTTGTCATTGATACTCCGCTTGTGAATGCTACATCAAAAAAACTGTAACACCAATACTTAGTTTCTGCAACTTTCCATTGTCCACATGTCATTCTCTTATTGGTCGGAATCATAACTAACGTATTGATCTGAACCATGCAATAATTTTTCCCATAATGGGGTGAATAGATGCAAATTAATTAATAGCAAATATGAGAGCAAATTGTTTGATCAAAATGGCCTTCAACTCTTCAAGTATGTATATTGGAACCCAATGCTAACTATTAAGGACCAAAGGAATCAAAGAGAAGTAACAAATAGCAAAAACAAAAAAAAAAAAGTGTGGGGGTATGAGTACGTAACTATGCAATTAAGTTCCAAGGCCTGCAGAAACAACAGAATGAATTGAATGATGGTGTTGAGTTGCAACAAGCTTGCGTTTGCAAGGGTGAATCGTGAAATTAAGGGGAGACAGCAGTGGCAGTGGGGGTAGTAGATTTCCACTAACATACTGACAGGGTAAAAGAGCTATGGAATCTGTGATTGGAATCCCAACAGCTTATTCGATTCCCACTAGGGTGAAATTTGGAATTTTATGTGTAAGGATGATTGTGGGATTGGTTTATTTTGTCTTTATTTCATCTGAAATGTTGATAACATTATTTAGTTAAACTTAAATCTAACTCCATTATTGTTCAATTTATGGTTAAAAATTTAAACCTATACAACTTATTAGGTTTGCATGACTGCATCATGATATTGTTTGTGTATGTGAATATCATATGATTGAAAAATAATTTTGTGTTTTCTCTATTCTTAATTAATTCAGGTGCTTAAAAAAATATAATTAATTTATTTAATTACATTAAATATGTCATATTTGTATTATCATTCTAAAATTATTTTTTGCTTATCTCTTTATCTATTTAATTATTTATCATTAATGTTTGGAGAGAGAATAATTAAGTAAGAGTGCATAGAGAAAAAATAATTAATACATTTAGAAAATAAAAAAATATAAAAAACAAACAAAATTCTAAAAAGAGTTTTATAATTAAAACAAAGGAATTATTTTAAACATGTGATCAGGTGTTTGATTCCTGATTCATGCATATAAAAAAATATCTATTAAGAAAGATAAGACTCACAATAAATCTAAATATTTTAGAAAATTAATTATTAACTTTCCAACAAAAATATACCTGAATTTACTCAAAAGATTGATTGTCTCATTTGTTTTTGAATAATATTTGCTTCCTCAATGGCGCTTGCTTTGTATCAGCATAGTTGACGCAATTTATTTTGATATAATTTAGAGGTACTCTCACGTTAAGAAACTCGCACTATTTTTTTATAGGATATTAATTTATTCTATAAAAAAATATTACTCCAACAATGTAATTCAATTTTTATTTTTAAAATAAATAGTTTTACACTTTAATTATCAGATATTTATCTCATTTGCCCCGTTAAAATATTTGACTATGACACTAATAATTATTCATGAAGATTCACCAAAAAAACAATATGAACAAATATATAATCAATAGCATATATTTTACAGTATCAAGTGAGAGGTAGCATTTAAATTAACAAAAAAAAGTTAGCAAAAGTCTTTAACAAACTTTGATTTCTTGTTGGAAAAGGCATAATCATTGTGTGGACAAGATATTTTAATTTATTTTATTAATTAAAAATTTTATTTCACTATTCAACAAATAACTTTTTTAATAGATTCTTTATAGTTTTTAGTATTTTTGAAACGTTAATTGAAATATTTTTAACTTTTATTTTGTTTACATTTTCTTCTATTATTACATTAAATATATTTATTGAATTTCTTAGTTACATTTTAAAATAAATTATAACTTTTTATTTTTCATTTTATATTTTAATTATTTCAATTACTAATTTTATCAAATAATTATAATTTAATAAACTAACTTTTCATCTACCAATTTTTAACTTTCAACTACGAATTAATTTTTCAGCTAGTTTTATTGAACATAACACATGACTCGAACATGATTATATTTAAAGAATATCTATTTAAATATTAAATTTTTTTAAAATTTATATTATGTATTAAATTCTAATTACACATGTGATTCAATTCTTTTTTTAAAGTAGGAAGCGTTACACTTTTAATTATCAAATATTGATTTTAATTCTCCAATTAGAACATTCAACTATGACAATAGACACTTTTCTGTACAATTTTTTTGTCCTACGTCAAAACTTGTTCATTAAATTAGATGACAGTACTACTTAATTTCAAACAGATATGTAATAGACAATAGTCTAAATCGTGTTTTTTTAAACTTGCTGAAAACAATCATTCGTGTGTTTACTAAAATATATTTTAATATGAATAATATTAATATAAATATTATATTATATTTTTTAAAATATTATTTATTAAGCTAAATTTTGTTATTTGTACAAAATTATATTAAAAATCATATATTTTCATAAAAATATGTAAGACACAGAATTAGAATGTAACATCTAAAAAAGTAGACTAACTTGTTTTAAAAATATTAAATATACTTTTTAGAACACAAAAATATCTAGATTAACGTAAGATGGAATCAGGACAAATCATAAATATTCGTATATCTTTGCTGAAAGTTTATCGTACGTTAGTGGCAAGATTTGTTTTTCTTCTGTTTTTTATGCATTATATTTGCATCTTTAATCATCATTCTTTTGGGCAGAAGCTTGTACCTTACGGCAGGAATCTGTTTGCGTAACCTCACTTGGTTTGGAGAATATTCTCCAAATCCTATTTTCCTAAACTCTTCTAAGAATCCATTTTATCAAGGATGGAGTCTACAGTACGCAAGTAAAACCTATGCATAACTTACGAAAACTTGTCTGCACCGTTGGATCAATTCATTTTTATTTAATTTTATTTTTTTATTTTTCTTTTTTTTGATGCATTTCCCAAATTACCCTTATCTTCATCCATCGCACCTTCCTCCCAGCAGCATCAACACACCGTACACTGGACTGCACATCGCCGCCGCCACCACCAAACCGTTGGTGGCTTCACCGGTGCCACCCCATCACTCCAAAGTGTCCAAGTTTGAATCTTTGAGGAAAATCACCACGTGGGTAAGTGGTGCTTGTTAGATAGAGAGAAAAAAAAAACAACAAAGGCAATCGAGAATGGAGAGGTTCGGGGTGAGATCTTCACCACGCCAACGACACCGACGATCACATGGCACTCAGGATTGGCGGTGGCGCAGCCCTCAAGCACCGGTAGAGCCTTTGGTTTTGTCGGGTTCTTATGCCCCGTACCGTCGCACTGCACCGTCACACCGCACCTTCCATCTCACCGCACCTCCCACCGTAGCGGGTTCTTCTGGACATGCTGCATGTGCCATTCAGAGGTGTGATGGACTCCCACCCCCTTCTCTCTTCTTCTCCGAGCCCCACCAGAATGACAATAGAATCGTGACTGAGTCATGACTCAGTGAGTGTGTTCGTGACTCACTGCCGGTGAAGGAAATGGAGGTGGCTTTGGCAGTGAACCAGAGCAAAGAGGGGTTCCTGGTTTGGAAAAGAGAAGGGATGACAAAGAGAGAAAGGTGAGAAAGAGAAGGGACAAATTGGGAACCAGAAAAAAAAAGGAACAAATTGGAACCGTGGATTTAAAATTAAAAAAAATCTAACTGATTAAAATATCTCAAGCATGATACGCACAGGTTTAACTTGCGTATGCTAGACTCCGTCTTTATCAAGACGGCATCTACTCTGCGCAAGTTAAGTAGGTCCTGTATGATGTGAATGTATTTGTCAACCGTTAGATCAAATGCATTTAAAATCAATGATTTATATATTTTTTTCCTTTTCTATTCTCTGATTTTCCGAATATGTCCCTAGCCTGTACTTTCTCCTATAGGGTTAGGTGTGCGCCTCGCCTCACCGTTTGGGTTCTTCTTGATTGGATTGACATGTTATTATGAACCCATTTTTAGATGTGTAACACTATCCTCCAGTGAAGTGAGAAAATAAAATAACTTGTTTTATTTGAAAGAAAGTAAACAAAATTAAATAACTCTTTTTAATAAATTATTAAGTTATTTCATATGATGAAAAAATATAAAATAAATTGAAAAATTAAAGAAATTCTTACTTATTTTATTTAATAGAAAGGTAAAAATAACTCTTTTTAACAAACAATTACATTGTTAAAATGTATGAGTTTTATAGAAATATTAATTTTATATTTGTTTTGTTTTTTTATCAAGAAAACATAAATAATTATTTAAAATTATTAAATATTGATATTATTTGATCAAATAAATTATTTATTTATGCAAATACTTTCTATTGTTGGCATACATACAAGAATGTCCTTGTTAGGAATAACGAGGCATGGACATGCACGGGTAATAACTACTCACATAAAAAACCTGTGGTGTGCGGCTTGTTACTCATTGGGTACCCATTTATAAAACTATATGTGGATACATAAAAAAAATACGTGACTGTTTATGGATATTCACGGATACCTTTATTTTTTTTTAAAAAAATCACTTTAACCATTTTTTACGTCTTTTTCTTCCATACTAAAACCGTATAAGATTTGTTATATTTTTGGAAACAAAATTATTATATTTATCTAAAAGTTGCTTTCTCTAACGTATAAATTCAAATAAAATTATAGTCAAAAGCATAAATTATTTGTAGACATATTTATATTGATAAAAAGGACACTTAAGTAAACGTACATTAGCGCGGGTACCTGAGTGTCCGAGTAGTTTGATATCCATCCCATCTTGTTTATGAACGGGTATAAAAAAAATCCATTTAAATTATTTGTGGATATCTATTTAGATATCCATTTTTATTTGTGATCAACTTTACCTACAAACATTTGTGTGTACAGATTTTTGGTCATCCCCAATTCTTGTTTTGTACAACACAATCAACATACAAATAAATCATGCTTCAAGTGTCATAGATGGCCATTCAATACATGATTAGATATAATTATAAAAATAAAAGTAAAATAGAAGAAGGGAATTAATTTGTATTTTAAAACATTTACAAAAACCTTTTAGGCAAATAAAAAATTCTTTTAAACATAGCTATTGAAAAACGAAAACAAGATGATACATAATTCTAATTGTATCTTTTTCATCAATAATTCTAAATTGTGTTGATGATTTAAAACTAGGTTTTTATATAATAAAAAAAATAGAAATACAAGTATTTTTTTTTTTAGAAATACCATTTTGACACAACATTAATTTTGTTTTGTTTTGGGTTAGCCTAGACAAATATAAAGAGGTGAAGAGAAAAGAAGAACACAGTGTTTTATATTGATTCGCCTGTTATATTGAAACTATTAGTCCTTTGTTATGCACCAATATTTTCACCAACACAAATTGTTAATATTGGAAAACTCTAATTCCTCTCAACCAAAGTATCCTCCATGTTTGCCTCTCTTGACACTTAATACAAGTATTGTTTTTCTGAAGCGTGCTCATGTTCTTCTCACACCCTACATTGATAATGAATGTGTTTGAATAAATACTTAGGTTCACAGTTACAAGGCTTCTCTTGTTAGAAATATATTCCCACATAATGAAAATATGAGCAGTTACAACTATTGATGTGAATAGTTACAACTATTGATGTGAATAGTTATAACTATTCATGTGAACAGTTACAACTATTAATGTGACCCAATTAATAATTAACTGCTACAAAACGGTTACAAAATGCATTGATCTCAAGCGTTGATATGGTATATGATGGACGTACCAGATTAAAGACAATTTTGTATAAATAGGGTTGGTCCTCTCTCCCCTTCACACCAAGTGTTATTCTTCCATCAGAAAAAACACAGAATAGAAAAGAAGGCTTAGAGAGAGAAATCGCCCTACCGGTGTTAGAAAGGAAAGAGATGACTATTACTCCATCATCAGCGCTTTCGGGTATGTCTTTATCCTTCTTTGATTGGTGAGAATCATGATTTCCTAAGATCCTTTATCATGTTCTTGCTTTATGTTTTATGAATATGATATATCATGTTAATTCTAACATGTGGTATCAGAGCACTTGTTTAGGAATTCATGATTTTCCTTATATGATGATTGAATATAAATGTTTATTTGTCATATGCGTATCTGTTTGAATCCTACGGACGAATCAATTGGTAAACATGATGTGTATATGAGATTGCTACTGTTTATGTATATATTTTATACGATGTGTTGCTCCTTTTGTAAAATAAAGATCTATAATTATAAGTTTACGTTAGCAAGCTTTATTTTTTACAATTGGATGATAAAATGGTTGTTGGGAATGATGACTTTAATTGATGTTTTTCCTCAATTAATTTATTTTGTTTTATGTTGATTGTGGAATTTTGGAAACGATGATATCATAGAATCACTTATTGATGATAAATATTTGTACCAAAAAAATTATGTATTGTTAATTAATGGAGTATGTATAAAGGCATGACTTCCGTTGTGTCTATATAATATTTTATTTTAACATATTTATTGATGAATTATATTATGATTATATCATGAAATTATTTCGTTATTTTCACGCGTTATGTCATGGTTTGTTAGTCACCAAAGTGGTCAACCTAGAAGTGTGAAAATAATATAATACTTATGTACTTGCATGCATTATGATTATAATTTGTTAGTCACCAAAGTGGCCAAATTAGAATGTTATCGCATGCATAAAATTGTCATTTATCCATGTACTTATGAAATACCAATTATTGAAATAAATTGGATAAATTGACGTTGCTAATTATTGGAAAGGAAGGATTCACCCAAAGGCGAATCATATTCTATAATTAGTGACATTATGTGGTAAATTAATATTTTTAATTAAATATATTTTGATTATCCAAAGATAACAGATATATATATATATATATATATTTAATTGAAAATATGTTTTGCCTATTAATTTTATGGTATTTAATTATGTTTAGTATATTATAGTAACTACCCAAAGGAGTGCTATTTTATACTAGTATGATTTTTATTCGAACTGCAATTAAGAGCGTATGTTATTATTGCAGTTGTTCCTATGAATTCTCATGCATCATCTGTTACTATGTTTATTGGTGAGAATTTTTCTGAATGACGTGAACAAGTCAAATTCCACTTAGGTGTTATGGATCTTGACTTGACACTCCTTGAGGATGAACCCACTGCTATTATTGAAACCAGTAGTGAGGCAGAAAAGTTACACCATAAAACATGGAAGCGAAGTAACAGATTGAGCCTTATGTTCATTAAGATGACTGTTGCCAACAACATTAAGTCAACTATTCCACAAACAGAAAGTGCTAAGGAATATATGTAGTTTGTGGAAGAACATTTCCGTTCAGCAGACAAGTCACTCGCTGGTACTCTTATGGCACAGCTTACGACCATGAAGTTTGATGGGTTGCGAACTATGCAAGAGCACATTATTGAGATGACTAATCTTGCAGCAAAACTAAAGACCTTGGGACTTACGGTTGAGGACTCATTCTTAGTTCAATTTGTTTTGAACTCGTTGCCTCCTGAATATAGGCCATTACCAATTAACTATAACACTATTAAGGATAAGTGGAATGTTAATGAATTGGCCAGTATGCTTGTTCAGGAGGAAGGACGATTAAGGAATCATGTGAGTCACTCTATTAATCTCATGGGTCAGAAAGCTGGGAAACGATTAAAAGCAAAGTCAAGACACTTTAAGAAAAAGAAAGCACCTGCGAAAGATGAGCAGGAGAAAGAAAAGAAGGAACAAAAGGATATCAAGTGCCACTTCTGCACGAAGTTTGGTCACTATCAAGTTCAATGTCCTAAACGTATAGCTTGGTTTGAAAAGAAGGGTAATTATTTATCTTTCGTAAGTTTCGAATCAAATTTAGTTGAAGTTCCTAATAACACTTGGTGGCTTGACTCTGGTGCTACAACTCATATTTCCAATAACTTGCAGAGATTCGTTACGATCCCAACTATAAATCCAAATGAAGATCGTTTTCTCTTTATGGGAAACAAAAAGAAATCTTCAATTGAAGGCATAGGGACTTATCGTCTGGTCTTAGAAAGTGGCTATCATTTAGACCTATTACGCACCCTTTATGTGCCTTCATTGTCTAGAAACCTTATTTCTGTTTCTATGTTGGATAATAATGGTTTTAAGCTTATGTTTGGATCTGGAGTTTTCAATTTATATAAGAATGCTGATCTTATTGGTTCTGGTATTCTTATGGATGGTTTATATAAATTGAAACTTGATAATGTTTATGTTGAATCACTGCTTAACATTGTTTTCAATGTTGGTTTAAAACGTGGCATCGAGAATGAAAGTTCTGCTTTCTTGTGGCATAAAGGATTAGGTCATATATCTAAAGAAAGAATCATGAGATTGGTGAATGATGAAATTTTGCCAAATTTAGATTTCAATGACCTTGAGTTATGTGTGGATTGCATTAAGGGAAAGCAAACCAAACATAATAAGAAAAACGCTACAAGAAGCACCCAACTTTTAAAAATTATACACTATGCCAGGCACACCACAACAAAATGGTGTAGCAGAAAGGCGTAATCGGACATTATTAAATATGGTAAGGAGTATGATGAGTAACTCCACACTACCTAGAAATTTGTGGACTTATGCGCTTAAAAATGCGACTTACTTGCTAAATAGGATTCCTAGTAAGGCAGTTCAAAAGACTCCTTTTGAATTGTGGACAGGAAGGAAGCCTAGCTTGAAGCACCTGCATGTTTGGGGTTGCCAAGCCAAAGCAAGAGGTTATAATCCACATGAAAGAAAACTAGACTCTCGAATTGTTAGTGGGTACTTCATTGGTTATCCTGAGAAGTCTAAAGAGTATGTGTTTTATTGTCCAAACCATAGTCCGAGAATTGTAGAAACTGGTAATGCTAGATTCATTGAGAATGGCGAAGTTAGTGAGAGTTCTAAAAGGGAAGTTGTGGAAATAAAGGAGACTTTGATAAATATTCCTTTGCCTGTAATTGTTCCTCCTTCCACAATTTCGCCTAGTGTTGTTCCAATCGTTGTAGAACATGATAACAATGATGAACAACATTTGAATGAAACAGTTCTCCCGGAAGATACTAACTTGCAAAATGCTAATGCACAAGAACCACAAGGAATAGAATTAAGAAGATCCCAAAGGGAACAAAGGTCAGCTATTCCGAATGATTTTGTGGTTTATTTACAAGAATTAGATCATGATGTTGGAATCTATAAAGATCCAGTTTTGTTTTCACAAGCCATAGAAAGTATTGAATCTGAAAAATGGATAAAAACTATGAAGGAAGAGCTAAATTCCATGGAACATAACAATGTCTGGGAACTCGTTCAATTACCAGAAGGTCCTAAAAGAGTCGGTTGTAAGTGGGTCTTAAAGACAAAACACGACTCTAGTGGTAATGTCGAACGATATAAAGCCAAACTCGTTGCCAAGGGTTACATTCAGAAAAATGGCATCGATTATAAAGAGGCCTTTTCTCCCATCTCTAAAAAGGATTCATTTAGGATAATTATGGCATTGGTGGCTCATTATGATTTAGAGCTGCATCAAATGGATGCGAAAATAACCTTTCTTAATGGTGATCTTGAGGAGGAAGTTTATATGGATCAACCCGAAGGTTTTTCCATGGAAAGTAAAAGAAAGTTGGTGTGTAAACTTAAGAAGTCAATATATGGACTTAAGCAAGCCTCTCGACAATGGTATATAAAGTTTAATACCATTGTTACATTTTTTGGATTTAAGGAAAACACTGTTGATCGGTGTATATACCAAAAGATCAGTGGAAGTAAGTTTATTTTTCTAGTCCTTTATGTTGATGATATCTTACTTGCTGCGAATGATTTATCGATATTGCATGAGACTAAAGATTTTCTCTCAAAGAACTTCGAAATGAAAGATATGGGAGATGCGTCCTATGTGATAGGAATAGAAATATTCCGTAATCGGTCATAAGGATTGTTAGGATTATCTCAGAAAGGATATATTGAGAAGGTTCTTGAGAGATTCAATATGAGTAAGTGTCACCTGGGATTGTTCCTGTACAGAAAGGTGATAAATTTAGTCTCATGCAATGCCTAAAGAATGATGTTGAATGGAAAGAGATGGAAGTAATTCCATATGCTTCTGTTGTAGGCAGCTTAATGTATGCTTAAACCTGTACTCGACCGGATATCAGTTTTGCGGTCGGAATGTTAGGCAGGTATCAAAGTAATCCTGGAATGGAACATTGGAAAGCTGCAAAGAAAGTTTTAAGGTACCTTCAAGGCACGAAGGATTACATGCTCATGTACAAAAGATCCAATGAATTGGAAGTGATTGGATATGCGGATTCAGATTTTGGTGGATGTCTTGATAGTAGAAAGTCAACTTTTGGCTACTTGTTCATGTTGGCTCAAGGAGCCATATCATGGAGAAGTGCAAAACAGACTATCGTTGCTTTATCCACTATGGAAGCAGAATTTGTGGCGTGTTCTGAAGCCACAGTTCATGCATTATGGCTGCGGAACTTTATTTCAGGGCTTGCGGTTGTCGACATCGTTAGCAGGCTGCTGAAAATTTATTGTGATAATTCTGCAGCAGTATTCTTCTCTAATACTCTAAAGGTGTCAAACATTTAGAGTTGAAGTATTTTGCCGTTAAAGAGGAGGTTCAGAAACAAAGAGTGTCAATAATGCACATCAGAACTGAACAAATGATGGCAGACCCTTTAACGAAAGGGTTGCAACCAAAGCTATTTAAAGAACATGTTGAAAGTATGAGCCTTGGTTGTATTAAAGATTATTGATCTGTGACATTCTGAGCTCACTTATGTGTTTCTGACATACATTATGTTTTCTTGGTATCTTATGATTGTATATACATTATGAAATATAACAAGAAAGTCTTTGTAAGACATTATGTGAACCATTATATTTCCTATATATTATGAATGATATATGATGAGTTGTTGATGATGTAACGACCTAAATATTTACTTATTTTTATTTTTACTTAAGGATAAATTTCTAAGAGACGTATAATAGTAACGTTTTTAAAATGTAAAATCTTCAAAAGATTTGTTACTTATATACATAGCAAATGTCTCTGCCATTTTTTCATATTTTTCTGATGCTTGAGTTTTCTTGAATACAACCTTAAAGTTGTCATCTTCCAAAATTTGTAGAAATTTTATTCTAGAGTTTTGTGTCACAAAATATGTTGATACTTAGTCAGCTAAGTGTATTTTATAATTTCATCAAGTTTCTACAAAATTTCTAAATTTATTTGAGCATTTTTGGCCTAGGGGCATTTTGGTAATTATGTCATTCAACCTAGGGGTATTTTGGTTATTTTCAACAATGTCTAAGGGCATTTTTGAAATTTTCATCTTAAGGGTTTTCTAGTAATTTCTACATTATGGAAAGAGCGATATAGTTATTTTTCTCTAAACATACTTGTATCCAATTATCATCACATTTTTATAATTTTGGGGATGTTACAGATGACGTAGTATATGGAAGGGAATGCGTTGAATTAATAATGCACTACCGCCATAACTCGCATTTGACAACTTATCATTTTATGATGGCCAACGCAAGAGATGTATTGAACATGCATATTATGATTAATCGGGCCAAGTGGGAGAATGTTAGAAATATATTCCCACATAATGGAAATATGAACAGTTACAACTATTGATGTGAATAGTTACAACTATTCATGTGAACAGTTACAACTATTGATGTGGCCCAATTAATAATTAACCGCTACAAAACAGTTACAAAATGCATTGATCTCAAGCGTTGATGTGGTATATGATGGACGTACCAGATTAAAGACAATTATGTATAAATAGGGTTGGTCCTCTCTCCCCTTCACACCAAGTGTTATTCTTCCATTAGAAAAAACACAGAATAGAAAAGAAGGTTTAGAGAGAGAAATCGCCCTACCGGTGTTGGAAAAGAAAGAGATGGCTGTTACTCCATCATCAGCGCTTCCGGATATGTCTTTATCCTTCTTTTATTGGTGAGAATCATGATTTTTCAAGATCCTTTATCATGTTCTTGCTTTATGTTTTATGAACATGATATATCATGTTAATTCTAACATCTCTCACTAATATATATATATATATATATATATATATATAGAACAAAAACAATGAAAAACATAGAGTTTGAAAGACAATGATTGGCTTTTAAATATGTATGCCATTAACTTCTTCAACAACCTATGTTGTTAGAGAGAAAACATAGCTTCAAGATCAAGATTTAATTTGAATGTTGAAGAACATTAATTATGCATTTAATGTCTTTCTTGTTTTGCTTGATGTTCAAACTGCAAAAGTCTTATTGAAGCCTTTTGTGTAACGGTTGGGAGCAATAGATAGAACATACAACTCCATTCTCATGCATGATTGATGCAAACTAACATTTAAAAAATCTGTTTGGTCGTATTTCGTTTTTTTATCAAGTGCGTTAACTACTTTTATTTCCATTGTTTGTTACTTTAACCATTTTAAATATCTCAACCTAAATGAGTGAATGACACCCATATACATTATGAACTTTTCATTCTCAAAATTGATGCACTTAACATTTTGAAAATGTTATTTTGTTGTATTTCTTTTTCCATATCAAGCATTTTAACTAATTTTCTTTTCATTGTTTGGTATTTTAACTATCTTGTCTCTATCTAAACGAATGAATGGCACTCATATGCATTAAGAACTTTTAATTGCTTAAAGGTAAGACTTGTGATATGATGAAACACTTTACTTAGGACAAAGCTTAGGTAGGAAAAAATAGTAGACTTATTGGTTTGTCAATACATTGAACTGTGTATTTAATTTCTTATCTGTTCTACTTGATGTTCAAATTGCAAAAGTCTTGTAGAAGTTGTTTGTGTGATGACTGAACACGGTGGATAAAACATAAAACTTTGATGCATTGACATTCTAAAAATTGTTTTGTCATATTTTTCCTTTTAATCCGACACATAACTATTTCTCTTTGGATAATTTGACATTTTAACAACTTTAATTTGTCTTTTTTTTTTAAATCAATGAATAATGTATTATCTCAATAATTGATGAGGATAGAGAGTTATCGTCATTACAAAAAAGATGAGACACAGACAAGGAGTAACTTATGACAAACTTCTAATAAGAGAGACACATGAATGAATCAAATACACAGTAGAAAGAAATACATATGTTGTTAAGGTATGTAACTGCAAGTTGAGAATGACTTAAAAATAATAATTGATATTACTTATACTAATAAGATGCATTTATTAAGCATGCTTAGCATAAAACAATTTCATGATGGGTGACCTCCTCGAAAATTTTCTCATAAATGTGTGAATGAAGACAAAATACGTTGAAGAATCTCGTTTTGATTCGTGGTAACAACTATTAATCCCGAAAACAGTCGAACATTACACATAAAACTCATATATTGAGAATTTTTAATCGTTCTATGTAGTCTATAATGAGCCATTTTTTTGTTGTTGACCATAAGAAAAATATACTTGCTACCTAAAAATATATTGTCTACAATGAGTAATATTTCTTTTTATCAATATGTTGTAAGTTTGAGTCTAATTGGATTCATATTCCTTAAGTAAGATTCATATTCCTTAAGTAAGGTTTTTGGCTCAAATCTTGTGAATGAATAAACAAAAATTGGTTGTCATGAAAGTTCCTCCTAAAGATTATTAGTCAAGACCTCTTATAGATATTAGTTATTAACAAAGTCAATAGATGTTTCACACTAATATTGTGATATTGTGATGATCTAAAAAAGTCATTTTGTTTACATAATAATAAACAAGTTATTAGTTTGAATGGTGATAGACTTAGATTTTTTAAGCAAGTGAACAAAGGTTTAAATCCTAATTTTTGTGTATGAAAAAAATCTGATCAAAAGAAGACAAATCACTTTTAAGTGCTTTCAAATTTCTTGAAAGAAATTAATCTCGATTAACAAATAAAGAATACTCCTACCCGCCATATACATATAAAAAATGAATTGGTATTAATAAATCCCCATTAAAATAACATATTAATTAAACTATTTTTCAAAAATAAAAAAATTAAATACTTGTCATTTATATATATATATATATATTTTTTTTACCACTTGAACAATTTTGCCCCCCAAAAATAGTATATTTTTAATGATTCGTATACAGTTATTAATAACTGTACAATATATGAATTACTACCCATATTAACTAGTAAAATCTATTACATGTAACAAGTAAGAGTTTTAAGTGTAATTATAGAAAATAGCGATAGATGATAATTGATAAATAAATATTCTCATCAACATTTTTTTTAATCAAATGGAAATTCTAATAAATTTCAATTCCCAAGCTAGCCCAGTGGCGAATGTGTCACCGAAAAACACAAAACTGGGTTGTGACTAGGGTTATACCCGAATCCTATAGAAGTATAGATACACTCAAAAATATTTGTAAAGAGATAGGTAAATATCTATTTATTAAAATGAGTCTAGGACAAATATTTAACTACAAAATTTTAATGGGAATGAATATGAATACGTGTATTATAATATCCACCATGCTTTGCCTGCACATATTATATATAGATATTAACTTAATTAAAATATCATATACATATATAAATAATTTGGAATGAGTGTAAATTATTAACTTCATTCATAACTAAAATGCTTATAACATGTGCAAGTATGAATATATATGTATCTAGCAATATAAGGAAAATGATTAAAGTTGTTATTCATACAAATATAAGGTGGTACATGTATTTTTTTCAAGCAAATGTTAAGAAACTAAAAATAACTTTTTATTAGAATATAAAAAATTATGTTGTCTATAATTTTCTTACCATCCTCTTGTGATTTTTACATTTATTTTTTTAACCATTACTCTAACGTCATTTTTTAACAACTTTGTTTTAAAATGCAGATATAAGAATAAGAATTAAAAACTATAATATCTTACTAAGAACTCTTGTTGATTGTCATCCGTATTTTTATTTTGTGGTTAATGTCATCCCTAGTTGTGACCTGTGACAAAGTATGGAAAAATCTCACATTAATTTGCAGAAGAGCTATATGTTTCCTTTTATTGCAACAAAGTCTGGAATGTGACTCCTACACGCGTTAATTAAGTGGTGGTGTGCATGTGAATTCTAACTTTTGTTGGCAGCCTTCAATTCCAACTTCTTGTAAATTTAAAATCTGGACACGTGTCAGCTACTAACATATTATGGCCAAATGTCACCATGCATAACAACCAGCAAGTTAGGAAGACATGTGTTTATTTATTTATTTACTATATTTAAATAATTAATGTCTTCTTAAATTTTTAAAATATAATAATTTAAAACAAATAAAAATATCTACTGAATATTATATTAAGAACGGAATTATTATTAAGACTTTAAACATGAGTCATATTCTCTCATAAAAAAAATAATGAGTTAAATTGTTTTTAGTCCTTCAAGTATATACATAAATGTTTTTTAGTCATTCAAAATTATTATTATTATTATTATTATTATTATTATTATTATTATTATTATTATTGAACCGTGTTAGATGCAGCTCTTATATTTTACAAAAAAATTGTATCTTTTTCATTTTTTTCTATGAAAATAGGAATATAAATTACATAATCCAATATATAAAAAATTAAAAAGAGACAGTTTTAAAAGGCGTGATAGGGGACTTTGTAAAGAAAAGGTATGAAAGTAGACAGTATCTTATTTTTAAGGTTTGAAATCATATTGTCTCGAAGGATTGTCTGATGATTTTCCGGTCATAAAAAGTCTTTTTTTAGAAGAATAAAACATATTTGAAATCATATTTAAGTTAAAATAAATTTTATATTAGTTTCCTATTTGAATTTATTTTCATTTGATAATTATAAATAATTTAATTTTCATATATTACCATTATAAAAATTATACTTTATTAGTTAATGAAAAATTATCACCGATATAACTTTTAAAATATCAAGCAACAAATATGAGGATTAAAACTAACAAATGATATATTGATTTTTAAATTAATTATTATAAAAATTGACAAATTTAGTATATACATTATAACATATATAATTATGAAAAAAGAACTATAACAAAGTATTAAAACCAATAAATTAAATATAAAGTAAAATAATGTTTTTATAATTTCTATATTTTTTTGTGAGGATGATTTCTATCTATATGTGTGCAGAGTGCGTATGTTAGTAAAATATGATTTTTTATAATAAAATAAGTTATAAATTAGTTGAACTAACTTTTCATATAAACACTTCAAAAAACAATAGTTCAAATGCACTCAAGCTATTTACTACCATATTCTAAAATCAAGTAACAACATACTAGTATTTAGCAAAACTTCGTTTACATGTCATGCGAAAAGCAACAACAACGTGGGTCTAGATCCTTTTTATTTGTGTCACTTTATGTTAGCAAAAATTAATTAGATGAAAGCTCGAAATTTAATTCAAGGCTGAAAAGTTTTTATATTTGTTAACTGGTCGGTTGTGATAAGTGAGGTGTAAAATAATTTTTTTCAAAAATTATTTAAATTATAGAGTTATACTTTAAGTCTTTTTATTAAAATATGTGACATTTTTTTTAAAATATGTGATTTTTTTACTATAAAAATTTTAATAACAATTTTTTTATTCTTGTTGACATATAAAGTTTAAGTTTTAGTTACTTTATTTTTAATCTATCTTTTTTGTTTAGGTACGCTCTATTTTATTAGGAGTATTTAAAGTTACATAAAGGAAGATGCTTATATTATACATCTGGTTTTAAAAAAAAAAGTGTAAGTAAATCCATAATATTAGGTAATTATAATCTTGTGTCTATTATTTAATTTTAACCTCCGATCAATTTTAGTCTACAAATCAAGTATCTTATTAATATTAAAAAAAAAGTATAAACAATGTAATAATTAAAGTAAATAAAACAGTAAAAGATGGACACTATTGAAGTAAAAATGATAAAAGGAGAAAAAATATAATGAATTATAAGTTGTAAGGTCTAATAGTTATTGAAGTAGTGTTTGAAAAAAATGGTATGATTTATCAAATACAATTTGACATAACTATCTTCTTTTTATCATATATTTTTGCCAACCATCTTTATTAATTAAATAAAAAATTAATTTATTCAAATTAACTATAAATAAACTGAAATGATTTATCCAATATAATTTGACATAACTATCTTCTTTTTATCATATATTTTTTAGGAATGCCAGCTACACTTCTCCTAACAATCTTTTTTAATACTCACTCAATGATTGACAATTTTTTTTTTTTTATAGAAAATTGCTAATTTTGATGGTCCTATGTTTAAATTATGAGAAAAATTTTTATTAAATGACATGAGATCTACCAAAATTAATGTTTTTTTAATAAATTTCAATCAATCACTGAGTTAGTGTTAGAAGGAGTGTTATTAACATTTTTATACATTTTTTTTCAATAATTACTGTCATATTACAAATAATATTCTAATAAAACATGGATAGCACATCAATTGAAAATGTCATATTCCTTATAATTTTCGAAAAAACAAACAAAAAAGATCTGTAATTATTGAGATGCAATCAACTAATTCATCATATAGTTTGTATTGTTTTGACGATTGTTTCAAGTTTTTTAAAATTGAAAACGTATCGGTTAGTGAATAAATTTGTGTATGAATATTGATAAGTTCTTGTGATGATCAATATGTTCAACGTGATGTATGTCCATTATTTACATAAAATGAATAATTTATGGGTTTTATGCATTGAAAGACGTTTTAAGAGTAAAAAATCTTCAAATAATTATAAATGACGATAGTCATATTCAATTTTAAGAACTTAGAAATAATATCTCAATGAAATTCTATTTTTTTCTCTTTCTTTTTTTTTATCAATAAAAATGGAACATTACATCAATGAGTTTATAATAACTTAATATCATATTCAATCATTCAATTAAGTTAGATCCTTTTAAAAAAAATTCCATCGTGATTGGAATATTTATAATACCTAATAATGAAATTAAATCTTAAATTTAGATGGTGAATTGATAAAACTTTTTGGAAGGTATCAACTTCATGATTTGAATTGCTAGCGTTGTACTAGAAAATAAAATTTCTTTGAGATCAGATGCTCAAAGTTTTATATATTGTAACAAATTACTGATTGGTATTTTTTTTTTTATAGAAACAGATTGGTATTAATATAAGGGGTTTAGGTCACATAAAACATTTAAAGAAAAAATTGGCAACTAAAAGTTAATTTCACACTAAATAATATTAAAAATATGTAACAAAGAATTGTCCAAAACTGTTTTTAATTAAGGATAAAATAAACAGAAATATTTTATTTTATTAATTAATGTTATATCTTTTTCTTTTTTTACGGTAGTTGATGTTATTTCTTGAAACCTCATTAGCTTAGCTCCGCCCAAAAATTATATTATCACGTATTTTAAACATTATTATCAGCTGCCATAATTCTTGTGCGGACGAAAAGGCAAAAACGTAATGGACACAACACACAAGTAGGAAGAAAAGGCAAACTTATGACATAAACTCTTCCTTTTGAGCTTTTGCCCAAACAAATCGTACGAGAGTTTTAGATTAATCTATTATTTCCAAATCTAATTCGTTGTCAAACCAAAGATTAATCTATTATTTATCTTTAACAAATTTTAAAAACTTTTTAAAAAATCTTTAAAAAATTCCAAGCACTATTAGATTTAAAATTATAAATGTACCGAAAAAAACTACAAAAAAAAGTACCAAAAATGATTTAAAAGTATTAGTATTTTTCTTTAAAAAATTCCAAACACTATTTGATTGGGTGAAAATTCCAAACGCTATTAGATTTATAATCAAAGTCTAATTAATACAGAGTTTAAAGTGATATACATTTAATTACTTTTATATTTAATTTTCAACTATAACTAAATTGGAAAAAACTTATACTCCCTCCAGTATTTTACATTATATTTTATTTCTTACAAAACGATTCAGAGATATATATTTATTGTTTGTGTTATTCTCTAATTAAAATTAGAGTTTTATTTTAGTAATTTATCGATAAAAATTTGACTTAAGTGTATTTTTATTCTTTTAAATTTAAGTCAAGTTTATTTTTTCTCTTAAATTAAAAAATAATTTGTTAGTGTCTGTATCAAATTTTTTCATTATTTTGGGATCATTTTAGTTCCCGATACAGATAAAAAGTGAGTTTTTTTTCTCAAAAAAAAGTGAGTATTTTTCTCCTTCAAATTGGAGTGATGAAAATAATCACTTCTAAATTTTAGAAATCAAACAAATAGTTGAGCCTAAGTATTTTTATTAAAAATTATGAAAATGATCACATTAAAACTTCAATTCGCATTTAAGAACAACACAGATTACACCTAAGCAATTGTATATAAATTTTTTCTCTTTTTTTTATAAAAAGAATATTTCTAGAAAAATATCTATAAGAAAATTCATTTTTATCATATTATAAACGTTTTTTTATTGGAATAAAATTGTTATTTTCTGTGTGTGGAAGATTTTTTTTTGTTTTAAAATAATCAACACCATAACTGAGTATTCATATTTCATTGTATGCATAAAAGGACTTCCATTCATAAAATTATAGTGTATGTTAATAATCTATATATGATATATATTAGGTGTGTGTTTGGATAAATGTTAGTAAAATTGATTTTAAATAAATTAATTTTGCCAAATTGATGTAATATATATGTTTTGATATTTTTATTATAAAA
>PYAF01000357.1:0-22484 GCA_007407185.1 Glycine tomentella
ATCATGTCGGTTCGGACCTCGAACTCAGCCCTGCTTAGGTATTACCTAACAAGCGTAGTCGGCATCATTATTGATACATCCCGGCCATCCAGAATGCTAGAAGACCGGGCTGAGGGGCATCTGTTACGGATAAAACAATATTTTATTTAATAATTATGTTCTTCTCCATTAAGTAACCACCCCAGAGATAAGGGATACAGTTAATATCTTCCAGTTATCACGATCTCCGTGAATCAAGGAAGGAGGTTGCACTCAACCGTTTCGACTAAGATAACGAGGCCTCAAGGACCATTATCAGCGTTCAGGTATCAGCATATAAATACTGCTTCATCCATGGTGAAAGGTACACAATTCTGGCTCTCTCTTTCCCTTCACACCAGCACACACCGCAACCCCCAACGCGTCGTGTTTACTGTGCTGTGATCTTCTTCCTCGAGTTGCTTCATCTCCATAAGCTTCTTGAGAGAGAAAGAGTTCGATCCAACATAAAATCATCCAACACCACTTATTGGACATTTCTGTTCTCATCGAGCAGAACAAAACCGAAACAAAAACAAAAGCATAAATGCTTGTTTCTTCCAGAACAAAAAATCTTCACCAAGCAAAGTCGAGAAATTTGTAAACTTTTTTATGTTCCTTGAAAACAACGAAACCTAGGAGACGATCCCAAAGAAAACCGCAAACACCAAAGATTCTCAAGATTTTCCCAATCACCGATCCAAGGCCACTGCAGAAATCCCAAACACCCAGAACCAATCAACGAAATGGGTAGCACTAATTTTCACCAAACAAAAATGAAAAAGAAAAAGAAAAGGTTTTTGCAAAGTGGGGATTTTTCAGAGGAAACCCCAATTGCCAATTGCCACCAAGATCTGGCATTTACGTTCCAGAACGAATTTCCAGTCTCTGCTGGAACGAGAGGAAAAAATGGGGTCCAAAAAAATGGCAAAAGAAATTGAAATTTGTATTAAAATAAATTGAAAAAAAAAAGCCTAGAAAAAGCACCCGGGAGCAGAGGCCGTGTTTGTTTGTTGTTTTGCGTGTAAAGGGTTTAGAGAGTACGCTGCGTTCTCTTGTCCCTTCCTTCCCTGCTTCCTCTGCTGATGAATTGAGAGTGGTGAATGGTAATGGTGGTGGACCAAAGCTATAGGTGTTTGTGTTGCTTCTGAATATTTTATATATATATTTTCTTATTTTAATTCAGTTTAACTTTATGAGGTTAATTTAAGTTGTTAACCCAAATCTTGCATGCTAAAGGCATATATTTGAATTTGTGTTTGTGCAGCCTGTAGACCTGTCCCACTGGTGGTGATATGTATAAATTTATACATTTTCTTTAACTATTCTTTTGTTCTTGTAATTATCTCCTTTATTAAGGTATAGTTTTTTTTTTTTTTGAATGATTTATTTTTTTAATGGTATAGCTTATATGTGAGAAAATTATTAGTTTTATTCTTTATATAAACTTTTATTGCATTTTATTAGTGTAAACAAATTGTGACTATTTTATTGTAAAGTTTTCTTTACTATTTTATATTGGAGATAGTCTTATACAAATCGAGTAAAATATTATATTTTTTATTAGTAAGATTATATATTATTAAGATTATATATTATTAACAATAAAATTATTATATTTTTATATGGGGCTGAAATATATTACTATTTTTTTATAGAGGAACTCAACACTACTTATCAAACTACAATAATTTTGCGTCACACTATCCACAGGTTTAATGATTTTCATATTTTTCTATGGTGCTAGCTAGTAATATGGACCAAAACATAATTAGTGTACATATAGGAATTAAAACCAAAACATAACTTATGGATTAAAACCCAATATGGACCAACGTTGGGACAATATCAAAGTATGATTCATTTAGTTTGTACTTGCAATTGAATATGGAGAGCCTATCTTCACATTTACAAACAAAATTCACCTTCTATTTACTGCTGTTGGACTAAACCAGAGGAAGCTTGTCTTAAATTTTGGCACTTATGTTATTATTGGCTATATGGATATTTATTACATATACAAATCCCTGCTTCATATTTATTAAGATATAGAAATATATAGAAACAAAATAACATAACAACGTCTATGTTAAAATTTAATGACATTTTGGAAATTGAATGAGACATAAAATAACTGTTAACATATTTAACAGATGTCAATGAAAATTAATGGAACTAGGTACAATAACTGTTAACATATTGCAAAATCAGCAAGCTTCTTGCTTTGTAGCTGCTAAAATCAAGTTTGGCACTACAATGTTGCATGCTATACTGAAACGCAAAACCACAAAAACCAAAAAATAGCCTCAAAATTTACAAATAGAAAATAATAAATGGATGTGTTGGTATATAATGTAGTAGTTAAAATGAAATAAACAAAAAATATGTACAATGAATAAACCTAACTCATACAAGCTTTTGAATTAGTCTACTACATGATTCCCCGTTAATTCAAAATTCTACAACGCCTAAAGCTTTCCTTAGCTTCTCAAATCTTTCAATCTTTACTGTCTTAATCATCACATCTGCTACTTGTAATTCGGTGCATAAAAGACAATTTTGATCACACTTTTATTTGCTTGTTCCCTTTGAAAGTGAAATTTTGTGTCAACATGCTTGCTCCTTCCATGGGAGATAGGGTTCTTGGCCTAGTTAATTGCAGATTCATTATCTATAAACAACTTTATAGCCTTCTTCAACTTGGTCCTCAATTCTAGCAGCAATGAATCAAGCCAAATACCTTGACAGGCAACAAATGAGTCTGTTATATATTCTGCTTCATATGTTGATAATGCAACTACTGCTTGCTTCTAAAAACACCATGAAATTGGTGCTTCTAAGAACTGAAACATGTAACCAGAAGTGTTTTTTCAATCTGACTTATCTCCACATTGATTAGCATCATAGTACCCTACTAATTCAGCTTCTCCCTGAATTGATTCACTTCGGAATAACACACCATACTTCAGTTCCCTTTAAGTATCTCAGTATTCTTTTGGTAGCCATGAAATGTGACTTCGTTGGTTCAGTCATGAACCTACTCAGTAAGCCAACTGTAAAACTGATAGCTTTTGTATTGTTGGACAGATATCTCAGTGATCCTATCAACTGGTTGAACAAAGTCGGATCAACAAGCTCATCATCTTGAGTGATGTTATCCAATTTCAATCCTACTTCAACTGGAGTAATTGAAGGATTACAGTCAGTCATATTGAATATCTTCAAGACATCCATTGATTTCTTCTTCTAATGCAGTATTATCCCACATAGGACTGTCACAAACTCTATTCCCAACAAATAAGCCAACTTGCCCACATGTATCATTTCAAATTCAATCTTCATCAATGCCTTGAATTCTTCAATTTCTTTAGCATCACTACCTCTTACTAGCAGATCATCTACATAAAAGAAAATTAGAAAATAAATCTTGGTTTGCTTCTCACATACATGCCATACTTAAGTAAACACTTAGAGAACTAATTTTGGATCAGAAATGAGTCTATTCTCTTGTTCCAAGCTTTAGGAGCTTGCTTAAGTCCATATAAAGCCTTATTCAATTTGTACACCATTGATTCCTTGCCTTTAATTTCAAAACCTGGTGGTTGTGTAACATAAACCAGTTCATCCAAGGTACCATGTAACAATGCATACTTAACATCCATATGACATATGGACCAACCATTGCTACTGGCTAAAGCAACTGCCAACCTTACTATTTCAAGCTTAGCAACTGGTGCAAACACCTCAGTATAATGCACACCAGGTTTTTGTTTGAAGGACTTTACCACTACTTTGGCCGTATGTCTTGCTATAGATACTTTAACATTAAATTTGAACTTAAAAACACATTTAACATCAATTGCCTTCTTGTTTGGTGGTAGTTCAGCCAACTCCCAAGTATTGTTCCTCCCAAAAGCTTCTAATTCTTCTACCATGGCTTGCTTCCATGCATCTTCATTCAAAGCATCTTCATGATTGATAGGTTTTGCATATACAAGCAAAGCCAAATGCACCAACTCCTCTTCAGCAATTACTTCACTATCACGCAACATCTCAAAGTCTGCATACCTTGATGAGAGTTGCCTTTCTCTAACTGGTCTCCGAACGTGAACATCTTCAGGATTGGTGTCCTCTTCAGTCTCATTCAGTTCCTCTGTATTTCCTTCATCCTCAATCTACACTTCATCAAGTTGTATAGGAATGATTGAGTCATGTTTGTTTCTCTGATTTTTCCAGTGCCCTGACTTATTTTCACAGACCACCAAATCCCTGCTAATTTCAATTTTCTGTTTGGCTGGATTATACAATATGTAGGCACCAATGGCATGGTATCCAACCAAAATCATGGCTTGACTTTTACGTTGCAATTTCTTTCTTTTCGCATCAGGTAGATGCTTGAAGCATAGTGAGCCAAACACTCTCAAATGACTTACAATTGGTTTCCTGCCAGACTAATATTCTTCTTGTACATTCTTCTACCAGACCAATATTCCTTAAGACATAATGTGAAATATCCATTTCCTCATACTGGAGGTATTTCAAAAGGCCCACACACATCAAAATTTACTGCATGAAGTAATTCTAATGCCCTTCTTGGCAAATGTGCATTAAATTATGCCTACGTTGTTTACCAGCAAAGCATACTTCACAATTTTTTTGAGGCACACTTACTTTTGGTAATCCTATCACCATCTCATTAAAATGTATCTGATTTGACCTGCTAAAGTTTAAATGTCCAAACCTTACCATAACCAGTTCTCTTGATCAGTTACTATGGTTGAGAGGCATTGCACTTTTGTGGTTTTTGATATTGGCTTCAAAGATCCTATTCTTTGAAATAAGTGATATCAGCATCAACCTCTGAGTTGGATGAAATAGCTGCAGTTTGTCATTCTTCATGACTATTGAGAAACCCTTTTCAACCAACTGCCCAACATTCATCAGATTACACTTCATTCCTGGCACAAATAATACATTTTCTATAACATTTGTCTTGCCATCATTCATTTTCACCACAATATTCCTGACTCCTTCAGCTACCAAAGTTCTACTTTCAGCCAGGTTGATGTTGGTCTTTCTGCTTATGTCAAAATCAACTAGGAAATCTCTGTGACCTATCATGTGATTTGAACATCTAGTGTCCAAATTCCTGGCCTTTGCTAGTGAGTTTCCTTCAACATTTGTTACCATCAGCAAAACAAGATCTGAATATGAATCACCATCATGTGCCACATGTTCTTGTTAATCATTACTTTTCTGTTTTGCTTTGCCTTCTCTTTTACCATGCCATCATTCAGCTTCATAGTGGCCCCATTTTTCATAGTTGAAGCATTATATCTTTGTTTTATCTTTCTTCTTTTTGTACCTTTGATTTGAGGGACCAACTTCTCCCATATGAAAGGATTCTCGTTTGTCTTCAGCCTTTGGCTTGCCTTCGTTATCATTACAGCCCCATTTGACAAACTTCCCTTTGTTTTTTTGTTTCTTTTCCACCTATTTGATCCTCCTTTCAGTTGGGTTGCAAAGCTTGATCAGTCACTTTTGCTTGATTCCTTTGAATCACTTTGAATTGTTGTGTCTCCAAAGAACCTTGAAGCTCCTAAATCTTCATATTTTCTACTTCTTTGGATTCTTCAATGGCTATGACAGTTTGATCAAACTTTTGAGTCACCAAGCGCTTGATTTTTTCCATGATCTTCACGTGTGTGATTTGTTCACTACATTCTCTCATCTGATTCCCAACATTCAACACCCTGTTGAAATAATCTACCTCTCTCCTTCTTCCATTTGAAGCAGCTTGTACTGCCTTCGCAACAATTGAATTCGCACCTTTCGAATCTTGTCTCCACTAGTGAAGCATCTTTCCAATATATCCCATGCTTCCTTGGTTTACATGCCTTCAATATCTTTTAAAAGATACTCGCATCCATGGTCCGATGAATGAAGAACAAGGATTTGCTATTGCATTTTTCTGCATCTTTATACGTGACTTTATATGCGTTTGTAGGATTGTCTCCTAATTCTGGGTAGCTGGCTTGAACGATCTCAACAATATATTGAAATTGAAACAACACTTTCATTTGAACGTTCCATCGTACCCAATTCTTGCCATCAACTATTGGTAAACTGCCTGGAAAAGCTGAATTCATAAACGCTGGTTGCAGCAACGATGATCAACAGCCACAAACATTTCTCTCAGTTTCAGCATAAGCTCCTTTGACCACCCAAGGCTCTAGATACCAAATTTATTGGAGCAAGGGTGGTTCACACACACAGTTTTTGTTTAGAGAGGAATTAAAAGAGTGAGAAAGTAAATGAAATTAAGAATGACACTTGTATTATTGATCTATACATAATGATTTACAATTAATTAGTCTAAGTGTCTAAGTGTATTTCCCTACAACACTAACTACCACAACCTAACCCATACAAGCTTTTGAATTAGTCTACTACATTAAGCAAGAGATTTAGTCACTTAGTGAGAATGGTCACTTGAAGAGATTGAGTCAATCTTTATTGTCTTTCAAAATCATTTTTTATAAAATCATTTTTTTTTTTTGCATTCAATTTCGTAGATTGATTACAGGTAATTTAGTACCTCAAACATATATAGTGGATACTCTAGGCAGCAAACACAATTCCAGCAAGTGTAGTGGCTTCTATTGAGTGATGCATGGAACCTATAAATACCTACACAAATATTTTGATGCACAAATCAGGTTTTACATTTAAGGAGAAAGACATTTGGAGATTCAGACATGATAATAATATACAGTACAACTGGATGATTGTGATGAACACATACGAGATGTATTTTCCACAAGTTGATTTTTGGTGTGTTTATAGTTTGATTAGAAAAACAATCATATGCTTTGATTTACAATTCTATATGCATATGTGTAACATAGTACTAATTAATTTTTGGTTGTTGTTTTAGGTGGTTATTTTTTACTCAGTGAGGACCTTAAGGCATCTTTTAACTTATTGTTGCTTCACGAAACAAAAACTCATTGCTACCATCGCCCTCCCTGCATTGTGATGCTGTTCATATTGACCATATTTTGAGGTATGTCCGTTGTTCCATATCTTATGTGGTTAACATTTCCTTTGTTCATATATGACTATTGCTTTGTCACACCATGCAATGCATTGTTAGTCAACCTTAGTTTCCCGTTCAAGGATCAATTGAATGAGTAATACGGATAGTTTGGATTACTCGTTGAATTGAATCTTGAATTGTCCGTTTGGACAGTTTGGGAAGTCATATATTGTATACATGATGTGTAAATATAAGTTAAGTTTGGTTTGTTTAATTTAATGAATAACTGCATATTGCTTTGATCTCCTAGTGCATACTTAATCGTGGTGATTTCAAATCACCACTTTCATTTTGTGTACTTGGAGACTAATGCGAAATGCTGCCGAAATTCATTAAATTAAATAAACCACACCTAACTTGTATTTACGAATCATGTATACAATATATAACTTCCTGAATGGGATAGGTCGACACCTTATTAACATTAAGAGTTACATTTTCATGCATATAACAATAACAATATCATCATGCTAGCTTATTTGAAAAAACATGGATCGTATTTGGATGAAATCATCGTGCATTAGTCAGGAATATGAAAATAGGGTTGAACAGTTCCTTGAATTTACCACACGTAATGCAACTTCTGAGCATGGAAATTATTTTTGTCCTTGTGTTAAGTGTGGAAATAGGAGACAACAGCCACTGAATGAAATCATATCACATCTAATATGTCACAGCATTATTCCGAGTAACACAAAATGGATCTGGCATGGTGAATTGCCGGATATGCCAACCGTTGGAACCACTGCGCAATATAATGCAGACACAACACATCATATAGAAGACATGCTACGCGATCTTGGAGAAACCAATTTTCAA
Source organism: Glycine tomentella (assembly GCA_007407185.1). Classification (NCBI taxonomy): domain Eukaryota; kingdom Viridiplantae; phylum Streptophyta; class Magnoliopsida; order Fabales; family Fabaceae; genus Glycine; species Glycine tomentella. The sequence continues at coordinate 7,937 of PYAF01000357.1, forward strand.
CAAGCACATGCATCTACGTATGAGAAATTACAAAGTGATTCAAAGATCCCTTTGTATTCTAAGTGCACAACCTTCACGCGATTGTCAGGGGCGTTAGCTTTGGTAAACTTAAATGCAAGATTTGGGTGGAGCGACAAAAGCTTCACCGAATTGCTAGTTTTGTTGAAGAAAATGCTTCCTGAAGACAACACTTTGCCGAAAAATCATTACGAGGCGAAGAAAATTTTATGTCCAATAGGTATGCAATACTAGAAGTGATGTAAATGATGTTTGTGGCTGAACACACAACAAGCCCAAACCACCAAGAATCAAAAGAAAACAACAAGAAACAAGGAATTGAAATGGAATTTTCGTTTTTGGGTTTGGTGCAGATTTTTACCTTTGAAGAACTTTTAAAACTGAATTTGAAGAAGAATTCCACAAGGATTAGGCTCTGATACCATATGATGTAAATGACTCGAGTCATTTACATGAAATTTCCCAAATCTACCTTGCAATAGAACCCACTCTTCAAGCAATCTTCAAGAACACCCAAAAATTCCAGCACTCTTTGACAATTGGGGCTGCTTAGAAGTTTAGAATTGCAGAAATGGATTGTGGAAGAAGAATAGGAATGAGTTGGAATGACACCATGGAATAGGAATTCCAATAAGTCTTGCAAGAATCACCACAATAGCTGGGAGGCCATTGATAAGAAACAAGAAGTTCTTAAAGAAGAACAAGAGAGAAAAATCTCACCACAATTTAGAAGTTGTATTAATCATCCAAAGTTTTTTACAATCAGTTTGTGAGTGGTTTATATAGACCATGGATTAACAAGCTAAATGACACTAAATGTAATGTAAATGCAAATTGAAATGAAGCCCAAATGTAGCTTGAAGTGTAAGCTTTCTTTAAAAAATGACCATTGGCTTCTAAGTTTCGTGCTTTTGCAAAGTTTACTGATTTAATCGATTATTTTGTCCATGTAATTGATTATTTAACCTAAATAATCAATTATTTGGTTTGGTAATCGATTATTTTGCTCTTATCCTTCCTGGAAACTGATATATGAACAAAATAATCGATTAATTCGATATATAATCGATTAAAACAGAGTTATTTACATTTTTCAGGCTGATTTAATCGATTACATGATGCTTTTAATCGATTACAGGTATCAAAAGATGCTTTTAATTTGTTACAGGATGCTTTTAATCTGTTAAAATAGATAACACTCCTTTTGTGTTTCCACTACTTTTGTGGGCTTCTTCTTGCTTTTCCAAGAGATACAAGTTAGATTGGATATGATCTTGAAGTGCTTGAGTCCTAGCTCTTTAGCTTGCATTGATCCTCCATCAAGAAGATACATGCTTGCCTTAATGACTGTGTATTGTACCGAAATGACCTTGCTGATTTACAAATCTGTTCGACATGTGGGGTATCACGGTACAAGGTAAACAAAGATGAATGTAGTGATGAATCAACTAGAAACAATCCTCGTCCAACAAAAGTCTGTTGTTATCTCCCAATTATTCCAAGGTTTAAGCAATTGTTTGCAAACGCCGATGACGCAAAAAACCTTACATGGCATGCACATCGAAGGCAAAGTGATGGATTTCTTCGACATCCGGCTGATTCTCCCCAATGGGCGAAAATTGATCAAAAGTATCCAATATTTGGGGATGACCCAAGGAACCTAAAGCTTGGTCTTGCATCAGACAGAATGAATCCTTTTGGTAACCTTGCAACTAATCACAGTTCTTGGCCTGTGTTACAGCCTCCCTCCTTGGTTGTGCATAAAGCGGAAATACATTATGTTGTGTATAATGATATCGGGGCCAAGACAACCAGGCAATGATATTGATGTGTATCTAGCGCCACTGATTGAAGATTTGAATCAATTATGGGTCGACGGGGTAGATGTGTTTGATGGAAATATGAAGGAAACCTTTACCTTGCATGCAATGGTCTTTTGTACAATTAATGACTTTCCAACATACGGAAATTTGAGTGGGTATAGTGTCAAAGGCCATTACGCTTTTCCTATTTGTGAAAAAGATACATCCTTCATCCAACTGAAACATGGAAAGAAGACAATTTACACTAGGCATCGAAGATTCCTCAATCTTTATCACCCATATAGGCGGTTGAAAAAAGCTTTTTATGGAAGTCAAGAGACACAAAGTGCACCTACACCATTGACTGGCCATGAAGTTTATGACCGTGTGAAGGACATTCTTACTGTGTACGGGAAGACCCAGAAAAATGTTGAGAAAAATGTATGTGATAGTATAATTGGCACCCTACTTAACATTAAAGGCAAGACAAAGGATAATTTAAAATGTCGCCAAGATCTTGTTGAAATGGGTATACGGCAGCAGTTGCATCCAATTAGTAACGACCGACAATCCTATTTTCCACCAGCAAGTCACACTTTGTTGACAAAAGAGAAAAAAGATTTTTGTCAATTGCCTATTGCGGTTTGGGGTATATTGCCAGACAAAGTTAGGGTTGCCATTAGTCGGTTGTGCTTTATGTTTAATGCTTTATGTAAGAAGGTAATTGACCCCACACAGTTGGATGATTTGGAGAATGAGGCGGCTATTGTCCTTTGTCAATTGGAAATGTTTTTCCCGCCCTCTTTTTTTGACATAATGGTCCACTTAATTGTTCATCTAGTGAGGGAAATCAGGTTGTGGTCTGGTGTTCTTACGCTGGATGTATCCGATTGAGCGGTACATTAAGGTGTTAAAAGGTTATACTAAAAATCAATACCAACCAGAAGCTTCCATTAAAGGTACGTTGCTGAAGAATGCATTGAGTTTTGTTCTGAGTACATGGATTCAGTTAAACTTGTTGGTATACCTGAAAGTCGTCATGACCAGTCAACAAGAGGAAAGGGTACACAAGGATTCAATGTTGTAAGTATGACTCGACAGCAGCTTTCACAGCCTCATTTGTATGTTTTGAATAACACGACTGAGGTAATGCCGTACTTAGAAGCTCACAAACAACATTTGACCAACACTCACCCCAGAATGAATATCATGAAGGTGTTGCAAGAATACAACAGAACTTTCATTATATGGTTTAAGGCACAAATCTTGAGTGATGACAACACTTCGTCAACATTAAGACTGTTAGCTATTGGCCCAAACTTGAATGTACCCACTTGGAAGGGATACGATATCAAAAACTATTCTTTTTACACAAAGTCGCAAGATGATAAAAGTTCTGTGCAAAACAGTGGGGTTACTGTGGACGCTGACTCGTTACACTTTTGTGGTGCATCTGATAACAACCCAATCCAAGCATCAATGCCATACTTTGGGGGTAATTTAAGAAATTTGGGAGCTCGATTATAGTGCATTTAGAGTTTCGGTGTTCAAGTGTAAGTGGGTAAACGGTAACACAGGTGTCCATCAAGACCATCTTGGATTCGCTTTGGTTGAACTTGATGAAGTGGGTTACAAGGATGAGCCTTTCATTATGGTAGAGCAAGCAAAACAGGTGTTTTACATCAAAGATCCGTGTGACGCTTAATTTTCAATTGTTACAAGGAATAACATCTATTAGTAGTCAGCACTTTCGTGATGGTGCATCACTAGATATATGTGAAATGCCTGTTTCTCATCACGGATGCCCTCCATAGTTGAAGACAATGACGTTGACGATGAACATGCAAATCGAATTGATCATGATGAAGGTTTATGGGAGAACATGAATTCTTAATTGCTGACTTTCAAAGTAATGTATTTTCAATATGTAGGTTTTCCAATGCTTATGCTTACCTTTAATGTTAACAACTTTTAATACTTTTATGTTATATAGGTGACTTATGTGATTTCGTTGTTTGGTTTTGCTTGCAGATTCATGGCGACATCCCCATTGTCCCCCCCCAATTCATAACATCAGCATTCAAATTTGATGGCTACGAAAAGTAGACAATCGACCCAGCTAAGAAGCTTGACTCGTAGAGACTTGGATCAGCCAAGGCCAATAGTGAATGTAAATCCATCAACTGGAAGAGCATCTGACAATTATAAAGAAAAATTCCACAGCTATCTCGGGGTTGTGGCAAGAGACAAGATTCCCATAATCCATTCTTCTTGGAAAGATGTTCCTGAAACATTGAAGAATCTAATTTGGGAAGACATTTTGGTATATTAACTGACTCAATGTTTATGATGAAGTCCAATTCTATGTTATGATATTGTTAATGGAAACTTTCCAATTTTGTTTACTAGTGCAGGGAAAATTTGATATCCCAGAAGCTGATAAGGCCAAGAATAAGATAATGTCATCGGTTAGCACAAGATGAAGGTCATTCAAATCTTCATTAACCACAAAATACATATATGCTGAAGCTGAGAGCCAAACTGATAATCATCCTTCAGTTCAATATGGTATACATCCTCAAACTTGGGAGGAATTTGTTGCTAGCCGTAAAACACCAACTTGGCAGGTTAGATGGCAACGTATCTTTTACTTTAATTACAATATTGTTGCAGTATTGAAATTGAAGTGACTCAATGAACTACATTTCCAAACTCTGACAGGGAGTAAGGAAAAAGGCGCAAGAAATCCAAAAAATAATGAATGCCCCCACGTACTTTCTCGTCTAGAAAAGAAACTAATGGATGAGAAAATAAAGAAGTGAATACAAGATGCAATGGATACTGAGCATGAGTATGTTGTGGATGGACCTCTATCTCCAATTCCTAGACATGTGAAGTGGAAGTTGGCCTGCACAAAGAAATATGGGCACATGACATCTAACAAGGCCAGAGAAATATCGGATAAAATAGTGAGTTCAAGTAAAGGTTCCAATTATTATTTGATGTATTACATGTGAATGAGTTGAAAATTTTACAATCCTATGTTGCAGGACTTGTTAGAAGAACAAATGACACAAGGAAGCTTTGTTCCTCATGGTCAACACGACATATTAAATGCTACTATTGGAAGATCGGAACACCCTGGTAGGGTACGTGTTGCAAGGACAAGTATGATCATAACTCAATATTTTGGACACACATCACGTGCCTCAAGTAGTTCATGTGGATCCATAAACACTAAACAATTAGCTGGTCTAATTAATGACCTGAAGGAAGAATGGAGGAGGGAAAGGAGGAGGAAACCAAACAATATATAGAAAAGATGAAAGCTGAATTGGAGGAGAAAATGCATGAAAAAATGAAAGCTAAAATGGACGAGAAAATGAATGAAAAATTAAAGGAAGCAATTAAAACTGAGTTAAGCCAACTTGCAACAAAAAAATCCCCCCCGGTTGACGCACTTATACAAGAATTGGCTGCTTGTGTTAGCACAAAGGGAAGTTGTGCTGAAACTGCAGCCAATCCATCTGGGGAAGAAAATGCTAATGATGTGGTGCCAAGCATGGGGCTATTTGTTGAATGTCATGGGTCGACAAAGCTAGTTGTGTTGGGTAAAGTTTACGACGGAACCTCGTCAATTCACAATGTCGACTACGCAGATGATGTCGTACGGGTAAGTATTGAAACTATTAATGACGGGGACGTACTTGTTCTATATCCAACGTCAGAGATTATGTATGTCAGAGATACCCTACACACATTTGTCGCTTGGCCCAAATGTATGGTGAAAGCAGTATTACAGAAGGTATATACATGTTAGCTTGCAATTAAATAATCTTTGGGTTTTTATAAATATATTAAGTAACACTTGGTTATTTGTTATTTGTGTCAAATACATAGGATGCACACATTAGTTCAAAAAACATTCCCGAAGCAGTTAATAGGTCAAATAAATTGGAAACAGTTGATCCTTTGGATGAATTGATTAAGAACGTCTATGATGTTTACCATAGGAATGTACAGTTGTCATGGGATGGGTTAAAGTTTGGGATTGCTAATGTAGAAACAGCATTCTTCATCACATATTCAGATATTAATGAAATTATATCAGGTCACAAGTATTTGAACATTTCTATACTACAGCTGTGGATTATGTAAGTAACAGGCCATTGAATGTCTCATTTCATGTCCTACTTATGTTAGTTGTTACAATATCTATGTTTAACAATTTCAATTTCACTTCAAATGTTAATAATAGGTTTATGGATCAGTGGAGTACAAGGTTGGGTTATAGTTCAGTGTATGTGTTCCTAGAGCCTCAAATGATACATAATGCAAAGGACAGACGATTAGAATGTCAACAATACATTCAAACATGGGTCAAGGAATCACAAAGAGAGGTGTACCTAGGAGCTTATTTGAATAAGTATGAAACTAATGACATATAAGGGATAAGTGTACTTGTTTATTTTTGGTTGCTAATATATATAAAATGCAGCGCATATTGGCAGCTTTTTGTTGTTTGTCAGTCGACTCATACAGTTGTGTGGTTTTGTTCATTGCGGAAGAAGTCAGATAGTCACATCAAAGCTGTACTTAACAAGTAAGTTGTACCAAGAATTAATATTTTCACATTATGAATCGAATTTATCCCTACAAGATAAAATTCATACGTTAACCCACATGTATGTTCCATTTCATAAATTAGTTCACTTAAGGGTTTGAATACGGGTGTCGATGGTAAATGCAATGTATTTGCACCAAACTGGATTGAACTCAAGGTTAGACATTTAGTTGACCTTCATGCAGATTGCGTTGTCGTACTCTATTTGCAAATGTGAAATTTACATTTGAATGTTCCGATATTTAGAGCCATGTGCAAAATGGAGGCTTTGAATGTGGGTATTACGTAATGCATTGGATGTGGAACATAGTGAGTGGGGGTTTGAAGAATGAATGGACCAAGGTATAACAAGTTGAACACATTTTAATGTTTAGTTGAATTTGTTAAATGGTTGCACACTATAAATGTAAGCGAATGATATTGTTTTTTGAATTATTGATGCAGTGGTTTAGTGATGGCACAGCGTTAGACATGGAGACCATAACAACATTGAGGAAAAAATGGGCACCATTTTTGTTAGAATCAAAAAACAAATCAATGTAGGCTGTTTTGTATGTCGTACGAGTTTTTGTAAAATATTTTTCCTTCGCATTTATTATATATTGTAGACATTGTTCCCATGTTCGAGGCCTTTAATGGAATACTAGCAAAGTGCCTACTTTTTTTTTCCATTTACTCTTCAACATATGCCAACATATATATATATATATATATATATATATATATATATGTTGTATTTTGTTCAGCAAATGAAACTACTTTGCAGGTCATTGTTTAGGCGGAGATTGTGATAGTGCTGATATCAATGGATCAAACAACCATAAGCTTCGAATGGTCCACTTATGAAACTACTAGCTGCAATATATTGTTGGGGTAGCTACAAATTTCTTGATTCTATGTCTGTGGGTTCTTATATGATCAATATATATTCGGATTCAAATTGTTGTACATTGTTCTATGACATTAAATTCGTCTCATATCATGAAGGCATGATCTTCGTATCAAATATTTGTTTTGTCTATAGTTCTTTGATGTTGATATATATTTAAATTTCTTGTTTCCAGAGTGCTAGTATTGACTTATATCTTCCAAGAAGAAGTTGGCTTCTACAGTTTACATGTAACTTGTGTGGTGAAACAACAGAGAGGCTAGTAAATCGATTTGGTTATGAAATGGATGCTGTTTTTGTCAAGCTATATATTAATACCATTATCCTAGTCATAGTGAACAATATTAGTGGAGTCTAGGGTACATCGTCTATAAAATTACTATAATATATTAACCAAAAAATTTACTAAAATATTTTTATCAAAACATTTGAAGGCCTGTAATAAGTTTGTGATCTGATTTGCACTTCACTTGTATATCACATAACAAGTGATGATAATATGTCCCCAGCATTTCTTCTGCTCATTGGACTTCTATAATTTCAGGGGCAATAAAGATGGAGACATATGTGTAGTTGAAGTAAAGAAAATGTAGATATACCATTATAGCAAGCGATTGCACCTGGGTACAAATATTGCATCGCTTGAGTTCTGTCCCGGGGAAAGGTAATTTCTATGCTCTATTGGTTTAATTTGGCACCTCTGATAAATATCGATGTATGTAGAATTTTAGTAAAAGAACCTCCTTTTTGAATATTGGACATAAAGTTGGGATTAAGCTATTAATTTGAATATTGGAACATGCATTGGGTACAAACCTTGGTGTTAGCAATGGATTTGTATTAGCAATTGATTTTTTCTCATTAGATCATTAGCCAGAGTAAATGTGGAATTTTGAAATTGAACCTTTGTGTTAGAGAACCAATTGATTTTTTCTCATTTCATAACCATAGATAGTAATAATTTCACATTTAAAATATTTGGGGGCCAGTAGATATATGATCACATTAACATTCTTGATTTGTTTTGGAAGCAACTTGATGGACTTCAAATGGTGCAGCAGGTGTTGTTCTTTTAACCTTCTGAATTACATTCTTTTCAAGTGTTTAGTGTACTGTAACTTACACAAACTGCTATTGCACATTTAAGGCACTTCCATCCATTGCTAAGGAAGTTCTAGAAGTTTTGGTAATTCTTCTGAGGTGGTTTGTGTTGCAGTTCTGCAAATCAAACACAACATGTCTATTGAAGGTTCAATGTATTTTTGTTTTTGTTGTGATTTCAGTTTTCTTATTTTCCTTTCCTTCTTGGTCATGGAGATGTCTGCTGTTAGTCTTAACTTTATTCAATTTAATTTATAGGAGTATACTTACTCGATAGAATCTTATCTTTTCTTAATTGCTTAGGTGTTGGAATTTCTTCCTGAACTGCTTGACACTTTGAAGGACGAGGGGTACTCTTTGACCGAATCTGATGGGGCAGTGTTTCTTCCGTGCTTAGTAGAGAAGGTTTGTATTAGCAACTTTAATATTTGTGGCACCTGATGATGTTGTTATTCCAGTGAATTTTTCTGATGGTATAGTGGATTTCAGCAAATTTTTGGCATACATAGGTACTAGGTTTGACTAGTGTACTGCCTTGGGTTTTACAGATGAGGAAGTCACAATTCATTTCTTATTTTAATGCTGCAATTAGGGAATAACAGTGAGAAAGTATGAGAAATAATGCGGGAGCTGACAAAAAAATTTGTTGCCATATATTCTGTGTCTAAATGTTTCCCTTATTTATTAGAGGGTTTGCGCTCAAAGAATAACCAAACTCGAATTGAATGTGCCAATCTTCTTGGATTTGTTATTGATCATCATGGTGTAGAGGTATTGTCACTAATGCATTTTAATGATTTCTTTGTCCTATTCAGTATTTTCCTTGCATAGTTACTCTTTGCATTATCTGGACAGATTAGTGGGCAGCTAATGTCATTGCAATTTGTTGCAAGTTTGACTGCAGAACGGGATGGTGAAACTAGGAAAGCTACATTAAATACACTAGCTACTGGTTATAAGATTCTAGGTAAGCCATACACTATAGAACTCCCTCTTTCTGTTTTCCAATGTGCTTGAAAATTACTTGTGCCTAGTGATATATATGTTTGAAAAGGAAACTTGTTTTAAAAAAGTACTTCTGTGTTATTTTGTGGAATTGGGTAGTGTTTTTGCATTATTGTGTAAATTGCAAGAGTTCAATGTCCTTTTCAATGGATGAAGTGACCACTTAAAGAATTTATATGCTAAAGTCTGGTTACTTTCTTCATACCTCTTGGCCTACCATAGTTATTTTTCTTCTATAAACTTGCCATGCATGTAACGATATATGGAGATATGTTGGGAAGCTAACTGATGCTTGAAAGAGCATGTTAGATGATACATTCAACTGGAAGGTCAGTACATACTTTACTTGTTTATTTGTCCTTTACCTTTATAGGAAGTGAGCTACTAGACTATTAGTCCAATTGGATTATTTTTGTGTGGCTCAACAACAACGTGAAAAGGGGGCAACTTTCCCTCTCAAAGGGTTTTCAGGGGTGTGAAATTGTGTTTTGAGACTTCGAGGTTGAGTTTGAGGGTGCATTCTTTGAAGGTGTTTTTGTTATAGGTTCTAGTTTTGGTTGTGGTGTGACTCTTGTTGTTGTTTTATGCTTATGGTGTGTGTTGATCTCCTTCTCTTATGCTGATAGGCGCAGTGCTTCAAGGAGGAAGCTTAAGGTTGCTAAGCATTTGAATCGTTTGAACAAGCCTCCTGTTACGACCATTAAGGTCTCTCTCTCTCTCACCAAGCTGTAACTTTATGTTTGTGTGTGTGTTTTGGGGTGTTCTTCATCCACCCCATTTTGGTGTTTCTTCTTGGTTTAATCTGTTTGGCACACAATGAAACATGGCCTAGGTTTTTTGTGATAAAAAAGTTACTTTTCAAACATTTTCACTTAAAATAACCCATCTTGCAAACTGTTGCTGCTACTAACTTCATTTTTAAGTATTAGCTGGATTTTTAACCTTAGTTGCCTGTGTATGACATACATTGATTCACCCAATATCATTATTTTTTCACCCACATCAATAATTGTTCCACATATGGGGCATCCCCACTTCAGTTAAGTAACTCTCTGCACTTACTTCTCCAAAGCTTGGTCACCCTATTAGGATTTGGTTAAGTGGATTCCTTTCCATCTTTGTGATCTATTTCAACGCAACTTTTAACATTTTTCTGTCACATTATAAAGGGTCGAAGAAATAACCTAAATTAGGTGCTCCTCCATATGCATTAGTTGCATGCTTGGTAGGTAACTTACGGTCCATAGTGGCCATGTGGTTGAAAATGGGGCTTGTTTGGTTCTGAGAGAAAATGGAGAAGCAGGGCACTTGGTCAAAATTTATGTAACAGTCCATTAATGCATCAATACATGAAGATTATGTGTCCTCCTACCAGCTACCCATGCTAGGTTTGGCTGAAACTTCTTTGTTTTTGTATAGCACCCTACTCAAAACCCAATCTTCCTATAATATATGATATGTTCTCAACACAAGCAAAAAACGTTTACAGTTGGAAGAATCTGGTGCTTTCATAGGCCTACATAAATCTGTACTAAAAAATTCCTACATAATCTTCTTAGGTAAGCTACCCAATATATATTATGTAGTCATATTTTAGCCAATAGTCACATGAGACAAATTGGTTTCAGCACATTCGGTTTTGGCCCCTGTTTTTCTTTGCCTTGTATGTGTCAGAATTGTAATTGCATTCTGCTTGAAGAAGTTTGATCTGGTGTGTGTGCTTGTGTGACAATTGTAATTCCTTTTCTATTACCTTTAGTAATGTTTTGTGGTGCTTCTTATTAATTATCCACATGCCCTATGGGAATGAATGCCCTTACTGTAGTGTTGTTATTAATTGATATGTTGTTCCATACTGCAGTTTTTGAACCAGAAAACATTGTTCTGTGTAATCTCTCTGTTATTGAACACAGTGACATAGTTGTGCTCGTGGACAATGAAAGAATATATTATGACATATGCAGAAGATCACTACAAATAGAAAGGCCGATTGACAGTAATTTGGACCGCTTGATGTCTCAAATAATCTATTAACCACTTCATTCAGATTTGATGGTTCAACCAATGTGGACATTTCCGAGTTTCAAAATATCCCATATACTAAAGTTCCATTTCATGTTTTCTTCTTATGCCCTAGTGATACATATTTTGCGAAGGACTACCATGACCAGCTGTCAGTGTCATCCAACACATGAAGCATGAAGGTCAAGTGTCATCCAACATATGTCAAGGACATGGCATGCTGCCTGATGTAACGTGGGGATGTTTTACCAAAAGATGTAAACCTTGCTATGTCAAATATGAACACAAAGACAGAAGTTATCTTCCTTGTCTGGTAAGTACACTTCCTTGGAAGAACAACAGATATGATTTGAAGATATAATCAATGCATAAAGATCTGATTGGTGGTAAATCACTTCAGTCATGGATCATGTACACAATTATGATTTCCATGGTTGTTCTGTTGATCCTCAAGTTATTTTTTTATTTCATGAATACAACAAAATCATGCATGTAAAACTGGATATGTAGATAAGACAATAAAAGCAAAGTAACAGGTTATAAGTTTTGGATTGATTTTTCTTATAGCTTGTTATTCGATGATTGTATGAACATTATTCTTGTATGTTCCTTGCATTAGTCATTATTAACATGTTGGTATCCTTTTAATTTAACTGAACTGGACAAGTTTTGATTGTGTTTAGTATGAGCAAGGAATTTATGGATCATGTGGCGTAGCTATTTATTTGGATCAGGACCATGGTGTAAGAAGATCCATCTTATCAAATTTTAATGATAATCTACTTCTTGACTGTTCCAAAAAAAGCCCTTATGTGTTATTTGAATGATCAAGTGAGATGTGTTGTGGATGTATTGACAAATAATTAGTATAATGATTGTTTGAAAGAAGGACAACATGATCCATTGGTTTTTGCACATGAGTGTGTTGACACATGATTGTTTAAATTCAACTATATTAATGTGAATGTTATTGTCTGTAGTTCAAATTTTGCAAATATTTTTAATAAATTCAAGTTGGACAACTATATTAATGTTATTATTGAAAGAAAAAGCAATTGGTAGTTGTTATTCATGTTTTAGCCTTCCTATTAATGATTCCTTTTACAACAATCTATCTTCCAATTTTATATAGTAAATTTATTATTATCCAGTTCATGTGACTTTGAATTCATAATTCTAATTTTTTAATTTTGAACAAATTTTAACATTGTATGAAAATGCGATTGTAAGATGGTTATCAATGGTATAATCGTTAAAATAATATTAAAAAAAGGTTTAAAAATAAGTAAATCTAAGACGATTCAACAGTAAAACAGTCTTAGAAGGCTTAAAAATAAAATAAAAAAATAAAAATTAAATCTAAGACGGTCATGGATGAAACCATCTTAGAAAGCCAACATTCTAAGACGGTTCTCCAACAAAATCGTCTTAGAAAACCACACATTCTGAGACGGTTCATCAGCAGAACCGTCTTAAAAGGGGTAAAATTATTAAAAAAAAAAGAAATATTCTAAGACGGTTATACTATAAAACCGTCTTAGAAAACCACACATTCTAAGACGGTTGAGGTGAATAACCGTCTAAGAAGGGTAAAAAAAAATCAATCAAAAATGGTCTAAATACATAACCGTCTATGATTTCTAACATTCTAAGACTGTTCTGGATGATAACTGTCTTAGAAGGTGTAAAAAAAAATTAGAAAACCAATCAAAGACGGTTTTACTTGATAACCGTCTTTGAATTCTAACATTCTAAGACTGTTTGGAACATACCTGTCTTTGATTTGTACCATTCTAAGATAGTTATCATTCATAATCGTCTTAGATTTGTAAATTTTTTTATTCTTTTTGTATATTTTGTGGGTCTTTTAAGACGGTTGTAACATCCCCAAAATTATAAAAATGTGATGATAATTGGATACAAGTATGTTTAGAGAAAAATAACTATATCGCTCTTTCCATGATGTAGAAATTACTAGAAAACCCTTAAGATGAAAATTTCAAAAATGCCCTTAGACATTTTTTAAAATAACCAAAATACCACTAGGTTGAATGGCATAATTACCAAAATGCCCCTAGGCCAAAAATGCTCAAATAACTTTAGAAATTTTGTAGAAACTTGATGAAATTATAAAATACACTTAGCTAACTAAGTATCAACATATTTTATGACACAAAACTCTAGAATAAAATTTCTACAAATTTTGGAAGATGACAACTTTGAGGTTGTATTCAAGAAAACTCAAGCATCAGAAAAATATGGAAAAATGGTACATAAAATCTATAGAATTTTCTCTTAATTATAGGATGAATAGACCTATTTAATAAAATGGTTTAGTAATTTTGATGTCAGAAGAAGTATAGACCAATCAAAAATAAGATAAAGATGTAGTCTAGAATGAAAGGTTTATGTATTGCCCTGTATAAGACTGCTTGGGATTAATTTAAACTATCACTGGGGTAAATTCTTAGGAACATCTAGAATTCTAATATTCAACATTTTCTTTAGATAAAAGAATTCAAATTAAATTGGATTTCGTTTTATGAAAATACCATATTGAAACTAGATTTTTATTCATCATCAAAAATGACCACATGTAGCATGAAAGGAAGAAAAATTTGTATTCCTTCCCTTTGAGCTTGTCATTCACGTGGAGAAGCATGGAGAATGAGGAAGAAGCTTCTTGAATTTAGTCACTTGGAAGATAAGCCATAGGATGAAAACAAGTGGCAAGACACTTGTATGGCATGGATGCAAGGTAACATAAAAATCAAGCCAAGATTTCTCTACACTCTTCTATCTTGCACGTGGACAGCTCTAGACATTATTTCAACAATCCCAACGGTCAAAAGTTACATATGTGAGATAGTAGTATACCTTTAAAATTGTAAAGAGATCCAACGGTTAACGAATCCAGAATTAGAATTTTACTAAAACAGGTTTGGGATAAACTCAAGAATGAGCTACTCCACGAAAATACAAGAGAAATGGAGAAACTTCATGATTTTGGACACTTGGAAGCAAAGGAGAAGAAGCTCTAAGATCATGCCAAGTGGTAGGACACTTGGAAGGAAGAAAGGAAGGAAG
>PYAF01000357.1:22584-44026 GCA_007407185.1 Glycine tomentella
TCTCATGCATTCATATAGTTGCATATTTCTTGTGGATGTGTTTGATTATTTGAATGATTTTACTAACCTACTAATAAGTTCGGGATTTAGCTTTGCCTACTGAGAAATTTATTTCTCACAAGATTTGTTTCATGTTTTTCTTAGATGGCAGCCCTGGTCAGGTTCCTTGAAGCTTTGGAGTAGTGTTGATATATTGAAGGAGCTATGTACTAAGCTAGATTTTGAAATAGCAGAGACATTAACTAATGAATTAGTCTTTACATATTTTGTAAATTTTAATGACTTAGAATTTTTTTTTTAATACACGTTTCTTGAAAAAAAATTATTCTAAGTAAAAATACTAGTAATAAAATCAACTTAGAAATTAGGTCGTTACAACGGTTGTCTTAGTAAACCGTCTTAGAATCTAAAATACAAAGACAGTCGCGTAACCGTCTTTGAAAACATGCACTTTAAAAGACGTTTGAAACAAGGACGGGTCTAGAACCATCTTTGTATGTGTTCTAAAACTGTCTTAGAAGAGCTTTTTTGTAGTAGTGCATCCACCATTCCAGCTCGAAATGTGGCGAAGGGGATGGAATTTATTAATGAAATAGGCTAGTGCTTGAGCCCAGATAGTACCTCTTGGCTCGTAGGTAATATCATATTCCGAGAGTTCAATTGACCATGTCATCATTCGTTTGGCCAACTCGGTCTTACGTAATATCTTGGTTGTAGGGCACTCAGTCCAAACACTGATCTTGTGACTCTGAAAGTATTGTCGGAGGTAGCGAGTGGCATTGGCCAATGCAAGGGCTACCTTTTCCATCACTTGGTACCTCGTCTCTGGATCTTGCAATACCTACCTAACAAAGTATATCAGTCTCTGCTCACTTCCTTCCTCCTGCACTAGCACCGTATTTATGGTCTCTATCGAGACCGAAAAGTAAACAATTAATTTTTTGGCAGGGTCTGATTTTGACAAAATGAACGGTGTCGCTAGTGTTATCTTTAACTGCTAAGAGGCTTCTTCATAGTCCTCATCCCAGGCAAAGTTTTCGGCTTTCTTAAGGAGGTTCATCATGGGCCTAGCCTTTTTAGCAATTCTTGGTAGAAACCTTGACAGGGAGGCTATCCTGTCGGCTAGTCATTGGGCCTCCTTCACATTCCAAGGACTCTTCATGTCCAAGATGGCATGGTATTTTTTTGAGTTGGCATGTATTCCCTAATGGACGGGTATGAAACCCAAAAGCTTTCCTCCTTTTACCCCAAAGACACACTTCTCGAGGTCTAGCCTCATGTTGTACTTTCTGAGCTGGCCGAAGACTTTTTCTAGATCTGCCAAATGGGTTGTTAAGTCATCAAATTTGACCACCATATCATCCACACAGACTTCCAAGTTTTGTCTAAGCTAACCTTGTGAAACTTTGTCCATCAAGCGTTGATATGTGGCTTTAGTGTTTTCTAACCTGAATGACATGACTTTGTAACAAAAGTTTGTGGAATTCAGTGATGAACGCCATTTTCTCCTCATTCCTGGGGTCTATCCTTATATGGTTGTAGGTGGAATAGGCATCTAGAAAGCTTAACACTATATGTCCGGCTGCTCCATCGACCAGTCGGTCAATGTTGGGGAGTGGATACGTGTTCTTGGGGCAAGTTCGATTCAAATTTGTGTAGTCGGGGCACCTCTTCCACTTCACATTTAGCTTTTTGATCATAACCATGTTGAAAATCCAATTAGAGTAGTTAATCTCTCTGGTCAACCCAGCGGCCGTTAACTTGGCCACTTCTTACCGCACTGCTCGACACCTCTTTTCACCCGTCTTTCTCTTTCTATAGGTGACAGGCTTGGCGTCGTTATATATGGCCAGCCTATGATAATGGAAGCTTGGGTCGATACCGAGCATGTTTGGCACTTGGTAATGGCCTCAACCCCTACAAAGCCTTCGGCTATGGTGTTTATGACTCGGCTCGATTGGTCCAGGGGTCTCTCTTTTCTCTCCTTAGATCAACTTCGGCTCCTCCGCCTTTTCGACCATACTGCATGTTGTCAGTCCCTTCCCCGACTAAATTCGGGTTTGTTTCTTCCCTCGGGCTTGTATGACTGTGGCCTATGGATGAATTCTTTCAAGTGGTTGAGCTTAATAAGCTCTTCTATCTTGTCTTTTAATGCACTACACTCCTTCATCAAGTGGCCACAATTGCGATAGTTGGCAACACTTTGAATGGTTGGCCTTTGGTCAGGTGTTTGCTCTCTTTGGCATGGTCAAAACGTTGATAACTAAGGCTTATTCTACTAGCGGTAAGAAAAGTGTTTTGGGTAAAGCGCAACTCTCATGGTGGCCAATCCGTCCTCCCGTCATTACAAGCCTTATTAGAGTCGGGCTTGTCATTATCCTTCTTGGTCGACACGGTATTAGCTCACACCTAGTTCTGGTATCTGACCAACTCCTTCATCTGCATATACATGGCCTCCCTTGTTCGTAACTTGTCGAGATTGGATGCAGGTTTTTTGCATAAGTTGTTGACATAGCCACTGCTAGGTCCATGTTTCAGATAATCAGTGCATCCTTTTTCGAAACGTTCCATGAAGGTCCACAATGGTTCCTTCTTCTCTTGTCATATGTTGACAAGGGCCACATACATTAGGTGGTGAGACCGAATAGTGGAAAAACTGTGTGCCAAAGTGAGCTGCTAAGGTGTCAAACAAGTTCGTGGTGTTTGGAGCTAGCCATGTGAACCAATGGAGAGCCTGCCTCTTCAATGACGTCAGGAATACTTGGCAAAGGTGGCATCATCCGTGGTATACAAGCTCACCTGGGTAATGTACAAATCTAGGTGCTTTTCTGAGTCTGTGGTGCCATCGTACTTATCAATAGTCTAGTTCTTCTACTTGGGAGGAAGAGTCACCTCTATGATGCTAGGGATGAATGGGTTCTTGAACTGTGACAACTGTCTTCCTAAGGTGTTGAAGGATAGGGGAATAACGTTTGAACGCACACTCATATTAGTGGCTCAGGGTAGGCCAATTGCAATTGATTCGGACTCTCCTCCTCCCGACAGGTTAGCCTTTGGTTGTTATGACCTATGTGCCTCCCGGAGGTTAGCGTTCTCACGCCGAAGGGTAATGATTTCCTCGACATGGTGTTTTTGCATCTCGAAGACTTGAGCCTATAGTCTCCTAACTATGGAAGATAGGTCGATATGATCTTCTACATGAACATCTTCATTGTGGTGATCATCCAATTGCTTCATTGGTACTGTGTTCATTCCAGTTCTTGTTATAACCAAAAATTCTTGGGGTCGGGTTATATGTTATACGGCCCACAGCTGGTGCAAAAATGGACTGGGTACCTGTCCTTCTGCTGAAGGGACTTCTAATGTGTCGAAGGGTCCTCTACTTACATTTCCTTATTGAAGTCTTAGATGCGTAAGTGTTCGAAAGAACAAGGAGAGGGTAACTGCAAAAGGCACTTCAGCGTTCAACTGAGGATTCAACTCAGAGCTCTTAAAGGTATGTAATGAATATTTCAGAATGAAGCAGTCCTTTTACCTGGGGATCACCCTTTTTTATACAAACCTTGTTGGGCCCATTGTCTATGGACCTGTCACATCATGATTACCAATTGAGTAATTGATCTATGCCTAAACTCCTTAGACATTGATTTCCCCAATCTACCTTGTAATGAAACTCAATCTTCAAGAACTCTTCAAAGGCTAAAACTCTTACTCAAGATTTGGAGCAAGAGTGGCGTGAATGATTCCAAGGAATTAAGTAATGGAGGATGGAATTAGACAAGGAATGAAAGTGGATGAAGCCATGGAGAAGCTCTCCAATGAGTCTAGGAAGAATTGCCGCAATAGCTTCGAGAAGCCATTGATAAGATCCAAGGACTTCTTGCATAAGAATAAAGAGAGAAACTCTCACAAGAAATTCAGATTTATTATTGATTTTGCCAAAAGTGTGTACAATATGTTTGAGTTGGCCTTATATAGCTATAGTCCTAAAGCTTGTGTTTCAAGCTACCTAAGCTACAATGTAAGCTAAATGCAAGTGGAATGAAATGGCAAATAAAATGAAGCTTGAGGTGCAAGCTATTCACTTATGACTCATGGCTGAGTCAGCTATGTGGAGCATGTGCTTCATGTGAAGTCACATGTTGCATGCCTTGCTTATATGGCACAATTTGAATTTCAAAAGCACATGGGTTTGAAATTCAAATTGAGTCACATTTTTGGCATCGCATCACATGACTCATTTCTTTGCACTTGGCCACTAAACTCTAACCACTTCCGCGCCACCTAAGCTAGGAATTAAGGTTCCAAACTACAATTTTTACAAGTTTACATAGGTGCTAAAAATCACATACAAGTGCACCTACACTTATTTAACAATTGTCACTAAAGGTCTATTTATTATAAGTGCTGGAATTAAATTCAACTTAAGAGTACAAAATCCACCCCTTGTTCTTCTTGAGTTGGTGTGCTTCTTCATGCTTGTCTAAAAGTGCAAGTTAGCTTTGATGTGCTCTTGAAGGGTTTGAGTTCTAGCTCTTGTCATGGGTCCCTTAAAGCTAACCAAAGGAAGCTCTTCAAGGTTTCCTCCTTGGCCTTGAACTTGTGATGGACCTCCATCATCCCCTCCTCGATCCTTCTTGAAAGGAACTTGACCTCAAGTTTGCTCCCTCACTTGTATCTACATCACAAAAAGAAAGATCACAAACATTAAAGGTGTTACTCACACTATACTCAATTGGAAACTCAAGTTTATATGCATTGTTGTTGATCATTTCTAAAATCTTAAAGGTCCATCTCCTCTAGGTTGTAGCTTGGATTTCCTCTCTTGAGGAAATATATCCTTCCTCAAATGAAGACAAACCAAATCTCCTTCATTGAATACCACTTGCTTCTTGTGCTTATTGGGTTGCTTAGCATATTGTTCCATCTTCTCTCTCCATATGGGCCTTCACCTTTTCATGTAATTTCTTAACATAAGAAGCTTTAGACAAAAAATCATGATTAATCATAGAAGAAGTGTTAGGTAATGGAAATAAATCAAGAGAAGTTAAACGATTGAAGAATAGACAATTTTAAAATGAGATAAGGAAGTGGTCTTGTGAACCACTCTATTATAAGCAAATTCAATGTGATGTAGGCACTCTTCCCAAGTTCTCAAATTGCCTTTGATGTAGCATCTAAGGAGTTGACCCAATGTCTTATTCACCACTTCAGTTTGGCCATCCGTTTGTCGGTAGCAAGTTGATGAAAACAAGAGTTTTGTGTCAAGATTACCCCCACAATGTCTTCCCAAAATGGCTAAGGAACTTTGTGTCTCTATCACTCACAATGCTTCTAGGAAATCCATGAAATCTCACCACTTCTTTGAAAAAGAGATTGGCCAGAACACAAGCATCACCATTATTATGACAAGGAATGAAGTGTGCCATCTTGGAGAACCTATCAACAGCAACAAATATAGAATCATTTCCCCTCTTGGATCTTGGGAGACAAAGCACAAAATCCATGGAAATGTCAACCCAAGGGGAGTTAGGAATAAGCAAAGGTGTATGTAAACCATGAGGCATTAATCTAGATTTAGCTTTATGACAAGTAATACATTGAGATACAAGCTTATGCACACCATGCCTCATTTTTGGCCAAAAGAATTGTTCATGTAAAATAGTCAAAGTTTTATCCACATGCCCCATCAAGTTGTTCTCATGAGCTTCTCTAATGTAGTGTTCTCTCAAGAGCCTTTAGGCACACAGTTTCTTTTTCTTGAACAAGAAACCATCATGTCTAAAATACCCTTGATGAGCCCTCTTCTCACACAAAGCAAAAATACTAGAAAAGTCATGGTCATTTGAGTACAATTCGTTTATGTGATTAAAACCAAGCAACTTAGTTTTAAGCATAGAAATCAAACAATGCTTCCTTGATAAGGCATCTGCCACTACATTCAATTTGCCTTGCTTGTGTTTAATAACATAAGGAAATTGCTCAATAAATTCAACTCACTTAGCATGTCTCTTGTTGATTTTGCCTTGACTTTTTAAATATTTAAGAGACTCATGATCACTATGAATCACAAATTCCTTAGGTAAAAGATAATGTTGCCAAGTTTGCAATACTCTAACAAGTGCATACAACTCTTTATCATAAATGGAATAGTTTAAACATGCACTGTAGCATCCTCAAAATTATATTATGAGTTATATTTATGATTTAATTATGGAAATGTGATGATAGTCGGATACAAAAAGAATAGTATAGAATTTATTTGAACATAAGCTGCCTAAAACTGTCCATTTCTGCCACCCGAATTGAGAAATTTATTTCTCTCTCAATTCTTATCCAAATTAGGTGTATGATATATGAAATTAAAGATCTAGATGTCTACTATAACATATAAATATAGAGTGGGTACTTCCTGTAATAACAAGAATACTAAGAGATGTCATTGTCCTAAGTTGAATTCGCTGACAGCTTTGGAAGTCTAGAATAAAAATGCTATATCTTGAGTTTTACAACTCCAAATAAGGCATATGATATCTTGTTAGAAAGCTTAGGAAGTCTAGTTTAACATACTAAAAGATGAGAATTGTTGGACTAGTATATTGGTACAGAATGTACAATGAGCGAACCCCATCTGGTTAAGTGTTTCTAGCCCTTTGGACCTTTTGGATTGGGCACAACTTGTAACTCTTGGATTTTGGCCCAAAGAAATAAAATCTTCAGCCCCAAAAGGATGACAACTCAGAGGTTTCATCACTCCAAGACCAATCCACGTGCATATAATCCTTCAATAAGACAAAGATTGCACTTAAACAACAAGCCAAATGCAAAGATTGAAAATATAGGCTGCTATAAAATATTTTTGCTGAAGTAAAAAGATTTAATTAAGGCTTTTTGTGTGCATGTGGAAAAATTTAAACCAAGCAATTGCATTCCCTTGCTCAGCCAAGATCCACGTATAAGCTAGCTGCCCCCAAGTCAATGATTAAAAGAATCAATATAAGGCTTAAGGTTAAATATCTTCCAATGAAATGATTACCTAGTTAAAACCTAACTAAACTAACTTCTAAAATCAGTTTTAACCCAACTAAAATCCTTAAATCTGAACTAATTAAAGTAGTATAAATAGCCTTGGCATTCAAAAATTTTTGCACGTAAATTTCAGCTCTAAAACCTATCATACTACCACTTGCTCCTTGAACCAAGCTTTGTATTTTCTACCACCTTTGCTTGTTTAACCGGGCCATCCTTATACCACCTCACCTATCAGCCATTTTCTTTTTCAAAAACTCATCTCTTAGAGTATTCTCCCAAGGAAGACATCCCTTACTTCATTCCTCTTCAAGAATCAAAATTCACTTGAGGTAGGCTAGGCTTCAATCTTTAGTTAAGCATTTGTTTGGATTAACCTATATGCTTAATTGGGCAGATTTATTTGTTATTATTTAGGCTTGGATTTCATGTCATTTGAAGGTTATTTTATGATATGGAAATGCTAATTAAAACCATAGGATAGGTGATGATTTATAGGCTGAAATCTTAGTGATGTTTGGGAGTATATTTAGTGATATTTGGAAGTGATTTTGATGATATTTGGGCTGTTTTTATTATTTGGATTGCATCTCGACCACAACCAACCCGGCCACAATCATTCAGCTATACTAACTTGGCACAACCATTCAGCTATACCAACCCGACCACAATCATTCAGCTATACCAACCCGGCCACAACCATTCAGCTATACCAACTCGGCCACAACCATTCAGCTATACCAAACCGATCACAACCATTCAGCTATACAACCCGACCACAATCATTTAGCTACCCCAACCCGGCATCCCAGCTACACCAACCCGGCATCCCCGCTACAACCATCCAAGCAACCTATCCCGGCTACAACCATGGAATTAGAAATTTTCTTGTGAATGTTTAAAGGAATTATAAATTATTCAAAAGATATAGTGTGGTTTATTAGTTAGATTACTAACATGATTTTTCTGTTGCTTGAGGATATTCAATGGTCATGCCTAAGTTGGTAATGATCTCATTTAAATAAGGTATGGTGATTTAACCATACTTGTGGTACATATGATGTTATGATAACAACATGTCTCCATAAGGTGGTATGTATTTTGCTTATGGATTTTATTATGAATGGATCTTGATTTATGATATGTTGATTTTTGTTTCGAAGTCTAGTACGAGATTTGTGAGACAAAATTTGATACTACATACAGTATGATATGTAGTGACCAGGTGCAGATACATGGAATAAATCATGCATGTTTGCGTAAGACGATCACAGCATCTACATTCAGTACGAGGTGTAGCTACATATAGTACGATATGTAGAGGCCATGTGCATCCTGAAAAAATTCACTTCATGCATTCATATAGTTGCATAATTCTTGTATGGATTTATTTGGTTATATTGAGGATTTACTAACGTACTAACTTTGATGCGCTAGATCTAGGGTGGTAAATCGATGAGGAGAGGAACTGTTATGTAGTAACCATGCACCCAGTTATACGTGCATATATTTATTTTGGCACCCATTTTCCAGTTTTTGTACTCAATGGACTATTTAATCCTAATGGCTCATTCCTACAGTTCGCTCCTACCTATCCACAGCCACCTATGGAACCAATTAACTTGGTTAGCGAAGAGGAGAGCTTTGGAGAGAACTTCTAAAGTGAAGATATGGGTTGTAGGTTTTTGTATATAAATAATAATCCTAACTAGTGTGGCTAAGATGTTTTCCAGTAGTTATTTTCTATGGTACGTGAATCAATCAAACGAAGGGAGCTATGTAAAAATGAACTATGACTGCTTTCATATATATCAGTTTAGCAACTTATATAGCTTCTATAATTTATATGCTTCAGAATTTATGCTAGGATCCATTCCATAAAATAAAATAGTAATTATCTAACTATTCTTCAAAATTTAACCCAAATAAAAATATAATATCTAGAATAATTTTAGGTTGTTACATGCACCCTTCAATTTCTCACTAAAATAAGCAACAGGATGTCTATCTTGAATCAAAACCCCCAATGCTTACATTAGATGCATCATTCCAATTCAAAAGCAGCATTAAAATTAGGCAATGCAAGAATAAGTGCATTAGACAATTTATCCTTCAATGTTTGGAAAGCAATTTCATGTTCTTGCTTCCAAGAGAAGCTCACTGTTTTCTTTATCAACTCATTCAAAGGAGAAGCAATTGTACTAAAGTCCTGTATAAATCTCCTATAAAAGCTTGCTAAACCATGAAAGCTTCTAACATCCTTCACACTCTTTGGAATTGGCCACTCCTTAATGGCTTTCATCCTTTCTTGATCCACTTGGACTCCTTGAGCACCTACTACAAAACCTAGAAACACAACTTGCAAAGTGCAAAAGGTACATTTACCAATAGCTCCATACAAGGTTTCCTTCCTAAGCACATCAAAGACACTTTTAACATGCATCAAATGATCATTTAAATTGGCACTATAAACAAGAATGTCATCAAAATACACA
Organism: Glycine tomentella; assembly: GCA_007407185.1. NCBI lineage: Eukaryota > Viridiplantae > Streptophyta > Magnoliopsida > Fabales > Fabaceae > Glycine > Glycine tomentella. The sequence continues at coordinate 32,109 of PYAF01000357.1, forward strand.
CTACCACAAACTTGACTATAAAGTGTCTAAGCACATGATTCATAAGCCTCATAAAGGTACTAGGTGCATTAGTCAATCCAAAAGGCACAACTAACCATTCATAAAGTCCAAATTTAGTTTTGAAAGTCGTTTTCCATTCATCCTCTTCCCTTATCCTTATTTGATGATAACCACTCTTAATATCAATTTTAGAGAATATAGTGGAGCCATGCAATTCATCTAAAAGATCATTATAGGGTGTGTATACCTTATTGTGATGTTGTTTATTTGTTAGACTTCAATTTGTCGTTGTAAGTTACAAAATTTATAAAAGTCTATCTCCACAGGTACTTGTGCTACTCAATTAATCCAAATAAAACTTAACAGTTTAATAGTTATGTACAACGAGTATGGTCGAAGTTTTGATGGTTTTTACGGAAATAAAAGATAACTAAAAAATACGGAAACTAATAAAATGATTAATTAATTCAAGAAAAGCGTAGGATTGGGTTTCATCATTCATACCCTCAGGTTTCATCATTTGAAAACCCATTCATTTGTTTTTTCCATTCTCAAAGTTTCCAAAATCATTTTGTGGTGTTCTGATCCAAAAAACAAGTTTTAAAATATTTATATCTGTTGATTATTTTCAAAACATGTTATATCAGTTTAAGCCCCAAAAAGATTTATACAACTATGTTAACAAAACACCTCTGTGTACAATACCAAAAAGAATTATAAATGCATACAACTATTTAAGCAAACATAATAACTAAATAAACAAAGTACTGAATTTAAACTACAAAGCAGTAAAGAAATTTAAAAACAATGTCACTGATTTTTGAAGATCATGGCTGAAGAGCTCGATGTCCTCCATTCAGATAATCAACAGGATCTGCCACGTTCTTCTTCTTCACCTGCTTTACCTTTTCCTAACAAAATGGACATGTATCCAAGCTCTAACAAAACAGACGATATTTTCAAAAAGATAAGATAATTTTTTTTTAAAAAAAAAAACATATAACATTAAAACAACAAAAATAAAGACAAAAATTAAAAAACACGGGGTTGCCTCCCAGGAGCACTTCTTTAACGTTGTATTAGCTGGACGCCTTTGTTATGGCTCTGGCTCCCAGCAATTGGACAAAAATGACGAGCCTTTGGCCTTTGTATTTTCTCCAATATTTTCACCAGTTTCTTTTCTTTTTTCAAAGAGCATTGATTTATTGATAACTGGTTTCTTTGAATTTCCTGTAAGGAAAGCATTTTTAGCATGTGGAGGTACTGCGTTTACCTTTGTTTTTGATTCTTGATTTTTCACTTCTTCTAACAATTCCTCAAAGAGAGTTTGCTGGTAAGGAATTTCCTTGAAAGCATCTGGTTGTTGGAGATGATCTAAACTATCTTCTTTTTCAGATTCACTCATCTCCTTCAATGCTTCAGTTGATATTTTCTCTGAACGATCTTTTCCTTGAGCTAACTTCTTGGAGTCAGAAATTCTTCCATTAAGGACATTCACTCTAAAACACTCCCTTGGTCCTTTTGGATTTGCTAAAAAAGGTCCACTGCTATGCTCAGATAGTTGTTTTGCAAGTTGTTCAACCTGTACTTCAAGATTTTTGATGGAAGCCTCAGTGTTCTTTTGATTTGAAATGGACATTTGCATAAACTGAGTTAGAGTATCTTCCATTTTTGATATTCTATCAGACTGAGTTTCTTGTTGTTGTTGTGGTGGAACCCTATTTGAAGAACCTGCATAAGAGTTCTTAGAGGGACCTACAAAAGAAGAGTTAGTTGGACCATAATATGCATTATCATTTTGTTGCCTCCAGCTATAAGGTTGATTTGAGCCTGGACCACCTATGTAGCCCTGGTAATTTTCTTGATAATTTTGCTGAGGTCTAGTCTGATTCTGCAAATAATGGACCTCCTCTTGTTGGCATTCATCAAGTGCTTGCTGAAATTGTTGAGGAAGTTGGCCTATCTGTTTTGTTAAGGCCTCTAATTGTTGAGTTAATAGTTTATTTTGAGCTAGAATTGCATTCTGAGTAGCCATCTCAATTATACCTTTTCTTTGAATCGGAGATCTTCATGATGAGACCGGTAATCATTGGCTGCTATGGAGTCAATGATTACAATTGCTTCCTCCGGGCTCTTGGACATCATCGTACCTGCAGCTGAGGCATCAACAATCATCTTTGTCTGAGGTCTCAAACCACTATAGAAAATATGTAGTTGGGCAGCATCATCAAAGTTATGGTTTGGGCACCTCCACAGTAAAGATTTGAATCTCTCCCATGTTTCATTGAGAGATTCATTAAACCCTTGGGAAAAAGTAGCAATTGTTGATTTTGCGCTTATGAATCTTGATGGAGGAAAGAATCTAGCAATGAATTTTTCCTCCACTTCTTCCCAAGTGTTGAGACTTTTGTTTGGTTGGGATTGGAGCCAAGTCTTTGCCTTACTTGTTAAAGAAAATGGAAAAGCTCTGAGGTAGGCAGCTTCAGTGTCTTCATCAGAAGCTCTCATGGTACTGCACAGCTCCATGAAGGTAGACAAATGAGTGTATGGATATTCATGATCTAGTCCAGAGAATGGATGTGATCCAATAAGACTAAGCAATGTGGGCTTCAATTCCACAACCTTCTTACTGAAAGAAGGAATGACTATGCTGTTGTAATGCTTTGGTCTTTGTTGATACGCATAGTCACCAAGAGTCCTACGTGGTGGTCTTATTTTCTTCTCCCCCTCCTTTATCAGCCATAATATAAATTACAGTGGCTTTACTGGTGAAGGAGAATCAAAATAGAAGAAGATTTACTCAGTAGCTTTCTGATTGTTTTGTTTCTTTTCCTTTATGGTCTTGGTAATTTCTAAATTTAATAACAATGTATCTACAAGAAATTTACCTCAAAAGGAAATAGGACAAACTTGCAATAATTCGTAAGTATCGAGGTTAGGGAAAATAAAACAAAATAAAATACAAGAGAATTTATACAAAATCAAAATAACGAAAGTAAAGAAAAAATCCTATTCAACTGAAAAATTAAATTTGAAAGAACTGAGCGAGCGACTCAAGTCCCCGGCAACGGCGCCAGAAACTTGTTAGACTTTTGGCAAGCGTGCCAATTTGTCATTGTAAGTTACAAAATTTATAAAATTTCGTCTTCACAGGGACTTGTGCTACTCAATTAATCCAAATAAAACTTAACAGTTTAATAGTTATGTACAATGAGTATGGTCGAAGTTTTTATGGTTTTTACGGAAATAAAAGATAACTAAAAAGTACAGAAACTAATAAAATGATTAATTAATTCAAGAAAAGCGTAGGATTGGGTTTCATCATTCATACCCTCAGTATCCAATTAATATTACCATATATAAATCATTTTCTATTATTACTGATGCACACATTAATTAACCTCTAATCGATCCCTCGCAATCGAGTTCTAAGGATATTTACCGAATATCGATCCCTCACATACGAAGTAAATAACCCAGCATTACAATCATAATCGCGTGTTATTTGCAATCTAAACGTTATGCTCTATTCCTAGCAACGTAACGTAAAGAGTAAAATTATTTAGTTCAAATTCTAAGAGTACTTCCCAGTTAAACTTAGAATCCAATTTCATGAAACTAGTGGTCAAGTAGAATCAAGCGTTAAGAAAGGAATAAAATTACCAATAATAAATAGAAAAGACTTATGCATAAATAAATATTAAAAGAGATACTTAAAAGTAGAAGATTACATCCAATCCTTTAAGAGAAACTAACCAAGCATGGAGAGAACCTCCCTAAGAGAAGAATTGATGAAGGGCCCCATCACCGCTTCTTTCCAGCAGAGTCTCCACACTAAATCTCACTTCTCACACTTTCCTAACCTACCTAATACTAATATTTAAAAAGCCTAAGGCTTGAGAACAAGCCAAGAAGCAAGGGAGGAGGAGAAAATGGAATGCAAGAAGTGTCCATGGCCTTGGGGGGTGCTTGGGTATTTATAGGGGCTGGCCTGGTTGAGTTTGGTCGCCCAAGCGACCAATTTCTTCATTTTTCACTCGCTTGGGCGAGTTAAAGGCCCAACTTGGACGTCCACATGGCCACTTGAAGGCCCACTTGATAACTCCACTCGCCTAGGCGACCAGATTGCACTTGTTTCACTCGCTTGGGCGAGTTCAAGGATGGTTCTGGAACATGTTTTTGGGCCTTGATGGATATTGGGCCTGTTTTGCTTGTTGTACCTCCCATGTTTACTTTATGATCCATTTTTGCATACTTTATGTGTTCGGAATCTTCGAAATAAGTCTAATTTTGTTAAAAAAACAAATTTTATAATGATCATGGTCAACCTATTTATTTGGATGAAGGAACTAAAATTACTTATTTAAGAGATGGGAGACCAAATGTCTCAAAATTGTTGATTAACAAAATTAGGAGATGAAAATTACATTTTAATCTTATTATTATAAGATAATTTTTTTTAAAAAACTAGTAGATAATTGTTTAAAAATAATATATTACGCTTTTTGAAAGAGTTAAAATATCATGTTTCTTTTATATTATTTTATGTAATATTAATTTACTATAATTTATTATATATTATTTTATTGTGACAAGATCGTCTGTAGTTCAAAAATCATTCAACCTATAACTATTGTCTTCAACAATTCAATAACTAGTCCAATTAATTTTAAAAATATTGATTTTAATTGTGAAATAGATGGAACTTTAGTTTCTAGTCTAGTCAATTACCTTATTCTATATTTCATTTTTTTTTCTCATTTTGTTTTCCAAATCCGTTCGTCTTTAATTTGCTTCTGTTAACACCCGAATTTGATTGCAAAATTTAGCTGTTAAAGATTCAGCTTAATGGCTATCGATTAAGATGGAATTCGACTAACTTTTATATCATTTGAATGAGGTGAAGGTTAGTTTGGTTGAATACAAAATTGACGACTTATCAATATTAGTCAAACAAGAATGTTAGCAAAACATGAACAAGATCAATATAACTATCTACAATGTTAATTGAATGGCAGAATTCAACTAATATTAACGTCAGAGACCAATTCAGTTGAATGTGTAGCTACTAATCTTCAATATTTCTTGGACATGAAGGTTAGCTGAATATGAATAAGATCAATATGATTACTTACAACGTTAACGAATTCAGCTAATTTTAAGGCTAGCTGAAGAGTAGAAGATCAACTTGGCAACATTGAATATTAGTTGAGTGGGAGATTCAACTAAATGTAGTGTTAGTTTAACATGAATCCAACTACTTACAATGTTACCCGAAATATTAGCTAGATTATAGATTTCAACCAACTTTAAGCATTAGAAAATTAGCTAAATTTTTCACGATTTTCTGATATTCAAATGGCTTGTAGCGGTTAAAACTAAGTGCTCCCTAAAATTTAGGAAGTGTTTGTCATCTTCTCTTCAACATTTGAATTAATTGATTACTTGGCTTGTGGAAAGAGGAGAACATGCCTATATTTTAAGAGTAGTTACCAAGTAGTTACCAGAAGATAAATATGACTCAAAAATTGTTAGCCGAAATCAGTTATTGCTTGCCGAATTCAACTACCAGAAAGTGTAAAACTAGCTAAATGACCACAAACCTAGCTGGATAACTCCCAAACCATGTTCTAGCAAGTTATCAAGTAAAAGAACATGGTCATGTAAGGGATGTGAGTTTGTAGCCTATAAATAGGTCTTCTATTTCAAATTTTAGACACACAATCAATCTGACACAAGCCTAATTTATTCAATATTTTGTCTTTTTGCCTTCTACCTCTTTACATTACAACTTTCATTTACAAGCTTTTATTTACAACCCTACGTTTATAGTTCCACCTTTATTTTCATGCAAATCTTTTCATTCTTCATCTTCTTTCTACTTCTTTGTTCACCTACACCAACACTCTTTAGACATGCTTAGGAATCCATAGTCAAGGAGCAGATTTCTCTTGGCATAAATCGTTTGATAATTATTTAGGATCATATTGAAACAAGGCTAACCGAAACGTATTATAACTAACTTTACATTTTTACGTGACAACAACTTCTATTGACTTTTTCTTTCTTCTTTGTTAAGAGGAACAAAACTAAAAAGTAGTACAATAATGATATTAGTTGGATTAATAATAATAATAATAATAATATTGTTATTATTATTATTAAGCAATTGTTTAATGCTTAATTTCAAATGTTTACTTTTAAAAAGCTAACTACCTTAATCATCCTTCACTGGTCATAGAAGGATATCTTTTAAATTAAGTCATTTTTATCCTTAATTAATTAAAAATTCACACAATATGAAAAGTTATCTTAATTTTAAAACAAATGGGACCACATAAAATAAATATAAGTAGTATAACAACTTATTAGATATATCAAAAGTAAACAAATTAACAAAATAAAAGTGAGTTTCCTTCACTTTTTCATTCTCTAAAAAAAATAAAAAAAGGAGATATGTTGTCCAATCATAAAAATAAAAAAAAACAATCAAGCTAATGTATATGTCTCTGCTTAAATAATACTTGAAGTGGACCAGAAAGTCACTAAAAAATAGTTGAATAGTGACACTTAATTGATTATGGTTTTTTCTGCAAAAGAACTTGTAACTTCTAAACTTTTAAGAATATATATAGTTTAGTTTTCGATAAGCTATGTTAGGAGAAATGCTTATACTTTGATATTACTTTGTATAAAAATAATTTTCTAGTAAAATCTTTACAAAGATACTAACATGTACTAATTTAGAAGTTACTCAAAATATCATACTCTAGGCAGTGTAGAATTTGTTTTTTTTTTTTTATCTTTTATGTTGACAAGTAGATGTTGCTTTTCAAATTTGAAAAACAGTTTGAGAAAACTTCTTATATCAAGAATATAACATTGTAAAACATGTTTTCCCAAATAAAATATATGAAAACAACAAAACAAAAGTAGTAAGAAAGGATAAAGCACACAAAAAATTATACTAGTTCACCCGCAACCTTAGGCTGCATCTAGTCCCTATACTTGTAGGATTTTCACTAACACAAGCACCTATTGTCTTAAAGCCTTTCCAAGCTCTTATAGTAGTATTCTCTAAGCTTTTGCAATCTCCCATTGAGTATTCTTTCAAAAAGCCTCTCCAAGCTTCTCCCGAGTATTCTTTCTCAAAGTCTTTTTAGGCTTCCTCCTAGTATTCTCTAAGCCTCTATAGGCTCTACCAAGTATTATTTCAAAAGACTTCTCCAAGCTTCAAACCCAAATTAAATAACACTTGCTACTTGACTCACATAACACCCTATTGTGCTCATTCAATCAACCTTCAGAAAGTGCTCTCCTGAGGTTCCTTATCATAAATAATATGAGTTATGTTTAGGGAAAATGACCAAATACACCTTCTAGGAAAACATCATCAATAAAATCCCCTTAATAAGATGTGTACAAATTCTCTATGGATATGGATTTGGCTCTAAGATCTTAAAGAGCATGGGCTAAGGAAGATTTGAAAACAATATGAATACACCCAAATATCAAGAGGGGGGTGAATTGGTATAACCTTGACCTTTTAAAACTTTTACAAAATCAGAGTTGATTCTTTATCTTGGGTGGATAAGGATAATCACTTGTAACAACTTGTAAAAGAACAAATTTGATTTAGTAGAACTCTAATCTCGTTAGATTAGAAGAACTGGACGTAGCTTCTCTTGAGAAGTGAACCAATATATTTTTTGTGTTGATCTTTATATTTCTTAATATCTTATTGTGATCTTAATCTCTTGACAACTGTGATTTCTTTCTTAATCAACAAGCGCAGATTTTTGTCATTGATTCATTGGACTGAGTGATTATCCTTATCCACCCAAGATAAAGAATCAAAATTCTAACACCCTATTAGAAATCAAATCACAACGAACCTGAGAACTCTACTCAGTTCTTTGCACCTAGATAACACTACTCTAGAAAGCTTGAAAGAAAATTATTTGATCTTAGACTTGCACATAAAATAGACAAAACGATTGACTAGAAAAGTTCAAGAGAGATACAACCTATGATCCTTAGTGAATGAATGGAATGAATGAATGTTACCAATCAATTCCAGGCTGCATGTATGCAGATGAACATAAAATCAACTCTCTTGAAATTCTTTTGAAGATTTTTGTCTTAACACATCATTATTAATGAAGCATGTAATCTTTGATCTCAAACAAGAAATGTATCACTCAGAAAATCTGTTTCTTGGACCTTTGAAAGCTTAGAAAGTATAGAGTAATTCGTAAACTCAGAATGTATGTTATATCTCAAAGCATAGATCCAAAAGCTTTAAATAGAAAATAGATTTAACATATTGTAATTGATTAATACGTAAGTGTAATCGATTATTTTGAATTAAGTAATTGATTAATATAGCATCGATCAAAATGTTCTTGAGACAATCTGGAAAACTTTTATGAAAAATGTAATCAATTAAACCGTGACATAATCGATTAACCTAGTCTGTCTCAGTTATGTAATAAGTCTTTGTAATCGATTACAGATGAGTGGTAATTGATTAAGGCAATCATGCTATGTTTTGTATTAAGCCTTGGTAATCGATTAAGGCAGTCATGCTATATTTTGTGAAATATGCTTTGTAATCGATTATGATTTTTTGGTAATCGATTAAAATGTTCTTCATGGCTTTTCCATAAATAATACATGCAGGTAATCGATTACTTATTACCTGTAATCGATTAAAGCAGTGCATATTTTGATTTTTCAAAACCAAAGTGATGAGAATTCCTTTTCAAATGCAAACATGTAATCTTGAAAGATTTTCTTTAGTCATGAATGCATGTATATGAATATGCTTATGTAGTGCAAGGATCACAAGTTAAGCTTCTTGAACTACTTAGACAAAATCATAAATGCCTTCAATTTGATTGGCATGCAAAAAGCTAAAACTCTAAAGCAGCATTTTCATCCTTTCCTTGATCTTCTTCTAGCTCCCTCTATATCCAACAATCTCTCATTTTTTTGGCTTTGGTCATGCCAAATACCAATTGAACATTTGTAACCTTTAAATGCATGAGAGAGATGAATAATAGGAGGTTCAAACTTAGCCTGAAATTCACTCAACCTTTTGCCAATATCAAGTGTTAAGTTGCCTTGCATAAACATAGATTAATTCTTAGGTTGCTCCCCTTATTTTAGGTAATATTTCTCAGAATTCAGAGCAATTCAAATAGCACATTCAATTTATCAATTTACTTTCTCTATTATTAGTTCAATTTATTTTCTCCCCCTAGTTGGCTTATCAAAGGCAAAAGCATTTTAAGATCAACATAAGCAAAAAAGGAAGAAATAGAAAATGATCTTTTCATTAAAAGAGAATTGAAATACAATTAAAAAAACATAACATAAAACATTAAAAACAGAGCATGAAAAATTAGAACACAATCACAAGCACAAACATGATTAGCTTAAACTAGGGCTCATCAAACCCATGTAGAACAATTCTAGCCTTTATATTTTCTACCCTAGATCGAATCTTTTCTAAGGATGAGTTGGTCTCAACTCTATGCTCATGATGTAATGTTAGAATATCATCCATCTTTTGAATCATTAAAGATTCAAATGGAGAGTACTCTTGTTGAGTAAGATCTTCTTCAGCCATTTCTTCTTCATCAGCTCCTCCTTCAGCACCTACAGCTTGAGGTTGTTGTCCAGCCATTTTCCATCCATAAGGAGTCTTAATGAGTCCAAGCTTGTTGAGATGCTTGTCCTTAATGAGGTTGGTGATGTTTGTTGCGTTGTCAACCACCTCATTTGAGACATCAATATGGAGATAATCAATAAATCTAGAGATAAGCACAATATAAGGAAAGTGATAGCTGATAAGCCTTGAAACTTTCATCATGATTTCAACAAACACAAGAACCCAATTGATATGGGTTGAGTTCTTCATGCCATATACCAGCTGCAAATCATCATCTGTGATTTGGGCATGGTTTGTGGACCTTGGGGTAAAAATGTAGGTTATAATATAGTGTAATAACCTATCTTCCCCAGTCATATTCCCCACACCAAGTCTTGTTTTCAGTCGTGCTTGGGGATTAGACAACATACCTCTGTATGTTTCAATTTTGTTGTATCCCCCAATTTCTTCATCAAACCTCCTCACTCTAGCAGAGGAGATTCCAGCCACAGCAAACCAAACTTCTTCATCAATCACCATGGGCACACCATTCACTTGAGAGCGAATAGTTCCATCCATGCTGGCTTTAGCACAGGTATAAAATACCCTCACTAATTCAGGGTAGAATATACCCTTAAGTTCAAGGAATTTCTTTCATCCTTGGAATTCAAACATGGCAGGGAATTGAAATCTTCATTGATGAACCAACTGAGGTCCAAATACTTAGGAGCCATGACCATCTTGGTGGCATTGAATTACATGTAGTTTATTCTATCTTTTTCCACTGGAAACCAATGATTCAGCCTGTTTCCAGCAGGGTTGGAGGATTCCCCAGCCTTCTTTTTGCTGCTTTTGGCTTTCTTTGAGGTAGACATGACAATATAGAATGGAAAGAGAGAATGGGAAGAGTTTAGGCTTGAGAGAGAGAGAAGAGAACTCAGAAATTTCATAGATTTAGGTGTGATTTTCTCTCTAGTGAAAAGCTGTATTTATAGGAGTTTTTAGGGTTCAAATTTGAATTTTAAAAGAGAATAGTAGCTATTTCGAGTACCCAAAAGCTTAAATGCTCAGCAATATATTTGAATTTTGAATTTATATGAAGATATGGCAGTTTAGATTTCCAAGAAATCTGCAGAAGTTGCAGTAACGCCATGTGTAATCGATTCCGAGAGTCAGTAATTGATTAATTCATAGTCAAACAGAGACTCTTCTACATGGTGTAATCGATTAAAATGAAGTGTAATCAATTACTTCAGTGAGGACATAGCTCATAACAACATACAATAATCGATTACCATATTATGTAATCGATTACTCCAGTGAGAACATAGCTCAGAGTAACATATGTAATCGATTACCATTTTGTGTAATTGATTACTCCAGTTTAGATTTGTTTTTGAGAAAGTTTTTCAACCATAAGTAATTGATTAATCTGAGGCGTAATCGATTACTCCAGAGTGAGAACTTTTTCTGGATAAAGCTAAAACAGAGTGTAATCGATTAATTAAAAGATGTAATCGATTACATCAGCAAAAATTTGTTTTAAAAACGGCTTTCAATCATCAAATAATCGATTATCTCGTGTTGTAATCTATTATTGCAGTCTATTATGCAGAATAAACAATAATTATGCAGTAGGAAACTCATTTTTAGGCATTTGTATGTATTGTCATTTATCTAGTGAATCATCAAATAGAAAGGCAATTAAAATGACATGCTAAAATATGTTAGATTCAACAAGTATGCCTAGCATGTTTCTAAGTGCATAAAACCTATCTCTTGCCAAAGGTTTTGTAAAGATGTCAGCCAATTGATTTAAATTATCTATGAACTCAATTTTACAATTACCCTTTTGGATATGATCCCTGAGGAAATGATGCCTTATCTCAATATGTTTGGTCCTTGAATGCATGATTGGATTCTTGGATATGTTGATGGCACTTGTATTGTCATAAAGCAGGGGTATTTCCTTTAACTCAACATCAAAATCTTGTAGTAGTTGCTTCAGCCAAAGGCTTTGTGCACAGCAGCTTCCAACAGAGATATACTCAGCTTCAGCAGTTAATAAAGCAACACAAGATTGCTTCTTGCAGTGCCAAGAGATTAGTGAGTTGCCTAATAGGTGGCAAGTTCCACTTGTACTCTTTCTATCCAATTTGCATCTTGCAAAGTCAGAATCAGAATATCCAATTAAGTTGAGAGATGCACCTTTAGGATACCAAAGTCCAACTCTTGGTGTAGACTTAAGATACTTGAGGATCCT
>PYAF01000358.1:0-34837 GCA_007407185.1 Glycine tomentella
TGCCTTCCGATGTAGCTACTTTGTAACGTTTGCAGCTTTCATATGTCCACATCGGTTATTGATGGGAAACCGATGTTATTGGCTATTGTTAACATCGGTTTTGAGAACCGATGTTAAGTTCAAGACTTTTAACATCGCCTGATTCAACATCGGGTCGGAACCGATGTTGTATGTCGAAAATAACCGATGTTAAAAGCTGATTTTCTAGTAGTGAGAATAAGAAATTAATACATACTATATGATTAATAGAATGCATGCATTTTACTGTTAGCTGTAGACTCTATTTATATTAACAATATATTAATATTTATTAACACACACTAATTAATAAGAGCTAACTAAATCACAAACTATTTTTCATAATAATAAGTATGTACTTATACTTTTAGTATACATGCTATTAGAACCGTAATTTTACAAAAACAAAAATTAAATTAAACCTAGTGCCACTTAATTCTATCTTATATTTTGTGAGACAAAATTTAATTAAAATTAATTTTATGATTGAAAAACAAGCTAATTAACTCATTAAATGGAAGCCTGACTTAGCCTGTTTTAGTATACTTGGCTAAAAAAATATCTATTATAATTTATAACATAACAAATATTTTTTTTTAACTTTTTAAAATGGCATTAAACGAAACTTCATGCATTATAGCCATCACAAATCGTCATGTCCAGATTTCATGCTATCAAATGCCAAGAGTGACAATTGACCCTGATAAATGAAATAACAACATTTATTTAGCCGACTTGAAAATATATTGACCACGGATTTGATTTTTTCTACTGACAAAAACTAATAAATTAATAATAAATATTTAATGATAATATATATATATATATATATATATATATATATATATATATATATAAACATTAGCCCACTTTAATTTGTATATTACTTCAACCGATGACTTTAGCAAAGATAAACTAATGTCTCATGTGGATGACGTGTACATAGGCTGGGGTGGGTTGCAAGGAAAACTAGAACCAAATACAAGCCGAAGCCCGGCCCAGCAACTTGAATCTTCTTTGAAACATTACAGCAGTTTTAATTACACGAAGTTAATTGGTTTAATTAAGTTTAGTTTTTAGAAAAAAATTATTTTTATTTAATTTCTCATTTTTAATTTTAAATTTTACTTATAATCTTTTATGTTTCTAAATATCATAATTTTTTATATTTGATATTTCAAAAGGAGTGCTAGGAAATGAACAATTCTTCAACACATGTTTTTTGGATGTATTATCTTTTATTAGTTAGAATATATTAAAAATTACAAAATCAAAAGAAACATAAAATAAGATGAAGGATTCATGTTTTTTTTTTGTGATTTTAAAAAAACGAATAATAAGAAGAAAAAATGTGTTAAAAATGTATTCTTATCATTTTTTACCTAAATCTGACAGTTGAAAACTTGTCAAATGTAGAAATATTAAATAAGAAAATTGAAAAAAAAAAAAGTGAGAGGATTTTATAAAAAAATATTTTATAAAATTATTTAAAAAATTAAAATTGGAGAACCAAATTCAAAAATAATGTAAATTTTTAGGAGTCATCAAAAACTTGGTGAAGCTGAAATACATACATATATATATAAATTTAATTTATAAAAGAGAATGTGTTCAAAAGATCAGTGTGTCCGACAGATTGTTACTAGTATTTTTTATAGATTAAATAATTGAATGTGTTACTATTTGATTTGAATGCACAGAATATTATATTACCATGGTTCATGTGTTTCAGGTTTCACTGTTGCAAATGCTTCTTGCTGCCCATCTTCGGGGACAAATGGGTTATGTATTCCTAATCAAACACCATGCGAGAATAGAACCACGTACGTGTTTTGGGATCAATTTCATCCCACAGAAGCTGCCAACCGAATCATTGCAATACATTCATATAATGGTTCTAATCCAGCACTCACTTACCCAATGGACATCAATCACCTTGTTCATACCTGAATGATTATTCAATTCAGACTACGATCGTGTCCTTGAATAATTTCTTATCATGCAATAGTGATTTGTATTGAGCTCAATAACTGCCGAGTTACATGTTCAAAGTCTTCTGTGCTTTTTCTTTATTCCCGCTGGTAAAATATATTTACTACTAATTAACCTTGTTTATCAAAATGTTTACGGTGAAAATTCATTAGGGTATTCAACTGTAAATTTGTCAATTTTCTACTATCGATTCTAATAAATCACAAATAATTTATTTTATTTAGTGGAACAAAATTATGATTAAGAGTTCTTTTGTATTAAACTATAGTAATAGTATATATAACTTTCAACTAGGAAAATAATGAGATTACTAAAAAATATACCGATTAAATTGAACATTTAAATCAATATCAAATTTGTATCAAAATTGTCAAATACAAGTACTTCTAATTTATGCATTAATCTAATGCCTATTCGAGACAAAATTTACTCAAATAAAGTTAAATATCTTCAAAAATAAAGATACAATCAAATTTCAATTCGAAATACTAAACCTTCGAATTTGTTCATAACAAAAAAATTCCTATCGTTGTGCTCATGAAGCAGAAGCATTGGCTTTGAGGAGGGCAATCCAATGGTTACAACAGTTGGGACATGAGTATGTTATGATTGAGTCAGATTGTTAGCAAGTGGTTGCAACGTTCCATAGTTCTCGTTTGCACATATCTGAGTTTTGTTTGATTATATTTCAATGTTGAGAACTTTCACTTTAACAAATTTCGACATTTAATTTGTTTTGTATGACTACAAGTGAATTTTGTTGCTCATAGTTTAGTTAGAGAAATAGGTTTTTTTGTTGGTCTCCATCACTACAGTGATTTTCCATCTTGTATTGCTTATCAGATTTTGAAGGAAATAATATAAGTTTATTTTTTAAAAAAATATGCAAAATAAATATCTTTAAAAATAAAGACATAATCAAATATAGATTTGACGCAGTGTTAAAGAATACTTTTTAGTTGTTGTTACGTATAAAAGATATCCTTTATCTTAACAATTTAAATATTTAAACCTCCACTAACTTATTATCATAACCACCAAAGAACAAAAGATATGCCATCACGGCCATTATCTTTCAGTTATCTATATCTCCGAATACCCTGGAAGAAGATATTGGGCTTCAACCGCTCGTCATTAAGGTCTAGGTTAGAATCCTATAAATAAAGCACACACCATGGTGAAAGGTACACACAATCCTGACTCTCTCTTTTCATTCACACGGCACATACTACACACCAATTGTATTGTGAGTTACTGCTGCTGTGATATTCTTCTTCCTTAAGTTGCTTCAATCCTATAAGCTTCTTAAGAGAGAGAGAGTCTGATCCTACATAAAATCATCCAACACTACTTGTTAGACATTACTGTTCTCTTTGAGCAGAACAGTGGCGCCGTCTGTGGGAACGATAAACTTCGAATCCCACCAGCTCACAATGGCTAACACCAGAAGGCATCGGATGGCCAGGCACGACGAACCACCCAGAAATCCAAACCCGGAAAATGTAGTAGTAGAAGACGCATTGTCCCATACGGACTCATCCCGTGCGGGACCAGCAGCACACGCGCCGGCTAACACATCACCGGCCGCACAAGAAGAACCAGATACCACTCAGCGCTTTATCCAGAACGCTCTTCAGTCTCTATTAGCTCGAATGGAGAACCTGGAGAAGCGTTACGAACTCCAACGCCAGGAGGATATTCAGCGCTTGATCGCTCAGTTGGACGAACGCAGTACTAAACGAAGAGAGGAAGAACGCCGGCAGAATGCCGAGCACCTGGAGCACAATGCGGAGAACATGGCAGCATGAGGTACCGTGCAACTCCATGCAGCAACCAGGAGGCAGAGACCAAAGACATCGGCCCGCACTGCTGGAACTGGCAATAGGGACCCACCCAGTCGATCAGTCCGAGCAGGGGAGAGTATCTCGTTCTCATTACGAGGGACTTCACCTTTCCTCGGCCATGATACCAGATTATGCTGCGGAAGAAAGACCGACGGGAGAGATTATCCGTCACCCCGGACAAGGCGATCGTACATATCGGAGAAAATACCGTCGGGGTCATCAGAATAATAGCCCATTCGTTGACCGAATTGTGGATGCTCAGTTCTTGGAAGACTTCGACGGCTCGTTTCTGTCCAAATATGATGGAAGCCAAGACCCGCAGGTACATATTGATGAGTTTGACATGCAGATGTGTGTTCGAGGTATCGACGAGCCCATTATCTCACGGATTTTCGCTACCACTTTAACCGGAGCCGCCCAAACCTGGTTTCATTCTTTGTCGCCGCGGTCTATCCACAACTTTGAAGATTTTGGCCAGAAGTTCTTGTTAAATTTTGCAACAAGCAAGAAGCAGCCGAAATCCGAGTTTGCTCTGGGTAAAATACGTCAGCAGACCGGGGAAACATTGCAGAGTTACCTGGATCGTTTCAAGGAAGCTGCGCTGCAAGTGCAAGGTTTGGAAGAAAAAGTTCATGTCCATCTCCTTTCAGCCGGGCTCAACGGGTCTTCCCGTCTTGCCAATTCAATTTATAAGGATCCTGTAAAGTCTCTAAACGAGTTCAGGGTCCGATCTAAAAAATATTTGGAGTTGGAATAGATGGAAATCGCTAACTCAGCTCCGAGGGAAAACAAAAAACCCTCTTCACCAAGGAACCGACGTCAGGAGAATCCACACCTCGGACAGTCCAGTAGGCACCCGTCAAATATCCCTACTGGCCGACCTCCACGAAGCATTCCCGACCCCCGTTTTAGGCCTGGGAGATATGAATTGAAGTTTGACAAATATGCTCCGTTGAATGCTACGCGCGGTCAGATATGGAAGGAGGTGGCTTTTACCGAGATGAGGAAAGTCGACCGACCTCCTCCCATAGTAAGGAGAGAAGGGCTGGACTATTCCCGGTACTGTGATTTTCACAACGGACCGGGACATATGACTGATTAGTGCTGGGATCTCCGAGATGCAATAGAGAGGTTTGTGCATGAAGGCAAACTGCGCCAGTATGTAATTCGAACTCAGGGGTACCAAGGCAAAAGAAAGGCCCAGCAGGAGAATAAGCAACGAGATGACAAGAAGAGCAAGAAAGACGAGGAGTTCCCAGAGCCCGAGTTTGAATGCAACGTCATCACAGGAGGAATGAGAGGAGGAGGTGATACAGCCAACCAACGGAATAAGTACCTCAAGGAAGTGATGTCAGTAAGGGATAGGCTGAGGTTCAAGGAAAGCAGCGGCAGAAATAGCAAGAAAATCGCGCCCTCGCTAATTTATTTTACCGAGGAAGATTTGAAGGGAATGGTACTCGGTCATGCGGACGGCGTCGTCATAACGGGAACCGTGGCCAACTTCCGGGTCAAGAGAATATTTTTCGACAACGGTAGTTCGGCCGACATCATCAACTAGAGCGCATTTAAAAAGATGAATTTGAAGGAGGAAGATTTGAAGCCATGCCAAACCATGTTGTACGGTTACAATGGGGAAGGCACTGACTTAAAGGGGGCCATCGACCTTCAGCTCACACTGGGAACGAAGGAAGGCTTCAAGTCAGAAAGGGTCACGTTCACAGTTGCTGAATTCCCGTCCCCATACAATATTATCTTGGGCAGACCCACGCTCCACAAATGGGACATACTGATGTCCACCAAGCATCAGAAGATGAAGATGATCGGGCACCTCGGCAAAGTCATTACGATTTGCGGAGATCAAATAGAATCAAGACAGTGCTACTACAACACGATCAGAGAAACTGAGGGAGGCTCGTCTTCCCCACCTCGGATTCGGCTGGGAGAGCTGTCAAACTCTCAGATTAAGACCCATTCATCCCGGAAGCCGATCAATCTGGTAGAACTAAATATGCGGGATATTGAGGAATGGAGACCAGAGCCGGTGGACGAGCTTGAGGATGTCCAGATCGATAGCTCTTCAGAGCAAATTATGAAGGTAGGTAAATAGTGTAATCCAGAAACCAAGGGCAAGTTAATCCAATGCCTGAGGGAAAATCAGAATGTCTTTGCCTGGAAGGCTTCCGAGATACCTGGAATTAAGCCTACCTTCTGTTGCCACAAATTGGCAATGTATCCCGGCTCCAAGCCAGTAGCACAGAAGAACAGGAAGCTCGGCCCGGATAGAAGGCAAGCTTTGACAAAGCACATCGAAGAATTGTTGGAGGCCGGGTTAATAAGGGAGATACAGTATACGACATAGCTTTCCAACGTGGTAATGGTGAAGAAGTCCAACGGGAAATGGCGAGTCTGTATTGATTACACAGAACTGAATAAAGTTTGTCCCAAGGATTCATATCCGATGCCGAGTATCGACCAACTCGTTGATAACTCTGCTGGCTTCCAGTTGTTATCATTTATGGACGCTTACTCTGGGTATAACCAGATACCCATGCATCCAGACGACCGAGAAAAAATGGCGTTCCGAGGTATGGAAGCAAATTATTGTTATGACGTCATGCCCTTCGGTTTAAAAAATGTCGGGGCAACTTACCAGGGAATGATGAATAAGGTCTTCTCCGATCAGATCGGGCGCAATATTGAAGTCTACATCGACGACATGATCACGAAGACACCGGCGGTCGGGGACCATATCCAAGATTTGGAGGAAACTTTCCAGAAGCTAAGACAGCATAGCATACGCCTGAATCCCCTGAAGTGTGCGTTTGGGGTAAGAGCCGGGAAATTCCTAGGTTTCATGTTGACTCACAAGGGAATAGAGGCAAACCCGGATAAATGCAAGGCTGTTCTGGATATGCAGTTTCCTTCTAACAAGAAGGAAGTCCAACAGTTGACGGGAAGGATGGTGGCCTTGACCCGGTTTCTTCCAAGATCTGCGGAAAAGGCCCTTCCTTTCTTTAAGTTATTGAAGAAAGAAGCAAGCATAGGATGGAACTTGGCATATGAAAAGGCTTTTCAGCAGATCAAGACATGCTTGGCCTCACCTCCAGTGTTATCGAAGCCCGAACCGGGCGAAACACTCATCCTATATCTTTCAGTGGGGGAGGAGGCCATCAGCGCAGTCTTAGTCAGAGAAGTAGGCAATACTCAGTGGCCAATATATTTTATAAGCCGAGCTCTCAAGAACTCGAAATTAAGATACCAGAAGCTTGAAAAAGTGGTTTTTGCTCTGCTCACCACAGCAAAGAGACTTTGCCCATATTTTCAAAGCCATACTGTTGTTGTACGAATAAATCAGCCTATTCGGCAAGTGTTACACAAGCCAGATTTGGCGGGAAGAATGATGAATTGGGCTATCCAGCTATTCGAGTTCGATATCCAGTATGAGTCCCGCCACGCCATCAAATCGCAAGCTTTGGCCGACTTCGTGGTAGAGCTAACCCTGACAGCATCCACCCAGCAGGAGGATAGGATATGAAAGTATATGTTAACGGTGTATCCATTGAGCAATCATTACAACTTAACTTTCCGACTTCAAATAATCAGGCGGAATATGAAGCGTTGATTGTGGGGCTAAAGTAGGTAAAGGAGCAGGGAGCGTCAAGAGTCAACGTCTTCACTGACTCACAACTTGTTTCGGCGCAGATCGAGGGACGGTATCAAACAAAGGGCCCTTTACTGGCCAAATACCTGGCTAAAGTAAAGGAGATCATGGCGGAGTTTGATGAAGTAATAGTTGCCCATATCCTAAGAGAGAAGAACGCCCGAGCCAACATATTATCAAAGTTGGCTAACACGAAAGGGACAGGTAACCATAGAACAGTCATCCAGCAGGAGCTTGCCCAGCCTGCATGCATCATGGTCATCTTAGTCGCTGAAGATTGGAGGAGGCCTATTATCAGCTACTTAGAACAAGGGATAGTTCCAGATGAAGGAGTGGAGGCCAAAAATTTAATCCGAGATGTTGCGATGTATGTGATTATTGATGTGAACTGTACCGCCGAGGTCTCCACACCCCGCTATTATTGTGCCTAAGTTCTGACCAGGCCGAGTACGTGCTCTCAGAGATACATGAAGGGATTAACGGTCAGCACATGGGAGCAAGAGCTTTAGCATTGAAAGCTCTTCGCGCAGGATACTTCTGGCCGACAATGAAGGCAGACGCAGCAGAGCACGTTAAGAAATGTGACAGCTGTCAGAAACATGCGAAGATATTATGGATGCCTCCATCCGAGCTCAGCTTGATCACGGCACCGTGGCCTTTTTATAAATGGGGCATGGATCTTTTAGGGCCGTTTAAAGCTACAGAAGGCCAAATGAGATGGCTAATAGTGGCCGTTGATTATTTTACCAAGTGGATCGAGGCCGAGCCTCTAGCTACTATCACCTCGACCCGGGTTCAAAAATTCTTGGAGCGGAGCATAATAGCGAGGTTCGGAATCCCGGCAGAAATTATTACCGATAACGGGACACAATTTGCCGACAGCACGTTCAAGGCAATGATGACCGGTTTCCACATCAAGCATCACTTCGCCTCAGTAGAGCACCCGCAATCTAACGGCCAAGCAGAAGCAGCAAATAAAGTTATTCTCGATGGGTTAAAGAAAAGAATGCATGAAGCCGGCCCAAACTGGGTAGAACAGCTTTATTATGTGCTATGGGCCTATAGAACTACGGCCCAAACAGCTACTGGAGAAACTCCATTCAGAATGACGTATGGTTGTGAAGCTATGATACCTGTAGAGGTCGGCCAATCGTCCTGGAGAAGGCAGCACATGTCTCAGATGGAAGACAATGATATTGCACTCACTGCAGAGCTGGATTTAATAGAAGAGGTCCGCACCGCTGCACATCGCCGAGATTTACACAGAAAAAGTAAGTTGGCCCAAAGATTTAACAAAAAGGTGAAACCGAAATCTTTCGGAGAAGGCGATCTCGTATTACGATGAGCAGACATCGGGAATAAAAATGCCCGAGATGGGAAGTTAGCAGCAAATTGGGAAGGACCGTATCGGGTTGTCCAAAAACTTGGGCAAGGAGCATATTTGTTGGAAACACTACAAGGCAAACAAGTCAAACGGACGTGGAATGCGGACAAGTTAAAGAAATATTATAGCTGACAATGTGCAACCGAGAAAGTCCATGTGTTGTCCTTTAGTTGGCTTTAAGTCCGTCATTGGGATCATGGAATTTCACCATGTGTTTTTAAGTCCATCATCGAAATCATGGACACCATGTGTTTCCCTTTAATTGGCTATTGAGCCCGTCATAGGGATCATGGATTATTGTTCTCACCATTTGTTTCCTTTTAGTTGGCCATCGAGCCCGTCATAGGGATCATGGGAGTTTACTATTTGGTTTCCTTTAGTAGGAAACACAATAAAATTTTCATGTACTTCTCATTAGTCGATTATGTAAACCGGGAATATAAAACCCGTGCAAATTTGTCATTGAGATCATGAACTTATGTAAATCTTCAAAGAATATTAATAAAATCCTTATTGTAAGGAATATTTTATTGTGCACAAATCTGAGCGCTTAGTCGTTGTTTTGTATTATCTCGGTCCTGATCAAGCCGACGTAACTACTTAATCATGGGTGAATCATCGGGTTTGCTGAAAGAATTACATCTACAGATTAATGTTACGAATACATTAACAGTTGCTAAGACGGGAACATGATCCCAGAATGATATTTAAATCCTGACCAATGATTCGGATTAAATAATATTTGGCCATTGGAGCCAAAATACGGAAGAAATAAAGCGGCAAAGCAAATCAAGAATGATAAAAGCCAAACAAATTACTTAGAGAAATTGTGCAGTAAATCGTGCATTGTCAGAGAAAGATAAAATGTTCAGGAAATGTTTGAAGAAAGTAATTAAAAATTACAAGTACAACCGGCATCCCAGCCCTTTAATTTCCCCGCCATCCTGGGCTCGATCCTCCTCGAGCGTGCCCACCGAGCTTGGCTCCTCGCTGTCGGAGATAGTCAGCAGCTGGCCATTCCCGACGTAGGATTGGAAGTGCATGCCCGTAGTGTTCAGCTCGACGCCGGGATTCAGGAAGCGAATCTGATCCAAAGCATTGTTAAAAGAGGCTTCCGTGGACCGGGCTAATTGCGACCGAACAAACATAAGTTCGTTGGTGGTATCAGCTACTTCCTTAGTTTTCTTGTCGTTAAGAGCAAGTAGCTGATCACACCGGTCGCGAGCGTCGGCGGCCCGACCCCGGAATATGGTCAGATTCTGTTCCAGCTTGGCCGCGACAGCACGAGAGGATTCAGCTTCCGCCCGAGCAGCATCGAGCTGAGCCCGGGAAGCCTCGAGCTTGGAAGTCAGCTTGGCCACTGACTCTTGTGCCTCTTTAGTCTCGGCCCGAGATGCCTCCACTTCCTTGGCCGAGGCTGCAGCACTTTCCCGAGCTGAGTCCAACTCCTGTTGAAGTCGCTGAGTCTCGTTCTCGGAAGCTTCAAGCTTGGCAGCCACCTTGCAAGCTTTTTTATTTAAAGAGACTAAACTTCCAAGCAAAGTGGCACTCTTCAAGCAAGCTAACTCCATCGAGTTCAGCTCCTCCAGCTCGGGGTCCGAGAAGGGGACCAAGTCAAAATACCTCTTGGGTGCCCGAGCGACTTGGAAAAATTTTCGAGTTACACCCTTGTCCCAAAGAGATCGGGGGGACAGTTGAATGTGTTCCTCGGGAGACTCGGGCACCGAGACAGGGGCAACAGCAGGGGCCGGGGCATCCAGGGCAATGTCCGCCATGGGGGCGTCGAAGGTAACCACGGGCGCCTCGGCCACGGGAGAAGAGGGCGAAGGGGGAACCGAGGGAGCCTCCAAGACGGGCTCGGCAGGAGCCGAGGTTGGGATGGAGTCACTGGCCGTGGCCTTGCCTTTTCCCTCGGTCAGCTTTCACTTCTTCCGAGATTTGAGGGCCACGAGGTGAGCGGGTCGGGGAATAGGGTTGGAGTTCATTTCGACCACTGCAACAACAAAGTAAATGTTAGCAAGACAGAATTAAAATTTTCAGTTATTATCTTCAAAAGAAATTCAAACTGACCACACTGAATATAATAAGCTATGGGGGCCAAGCTTTGCGATTCTTTGTATGACATTATTCGAGCTGCAGAAGTAGCATCGGAATCCGACAACCGAGTCTCGTCGGTTCGATAAAAAGCAAAAGGGTTGTCGTGATGAGTGGAAAACCAGTATAATGGGAACTTCCAAGATCTCGAGGAAGAATCAGAGGAATTAGAGAAGAAAGGGTGTTGGCTGGGTTCAGCAACAACTTTAAAGAATTTGTCTTTGAAGCCTTTGAAGGACTCGGCATATAAAGAGAAAAGCCAACGATCGGAGTGGCCGCGGTCATTACGACCTCGGAAAGAAGTCCACCCTTTTCCGGTCGGCAGGTTCTCTACCTGATCGGTTGGTTTTAACAGTGAAAAAATAAAAGAATAAAGAACAAGTGCAAGGAATTTCCAGCTTTTGGCAGAGAATTTCAAAGGCTTGCATAAAAGTCCAGCCATTTGGATGAATTTGAGAAGGGGCGACTTGCAGATGATCTAACACCCGCATTTGGAAGTCGGTAAAGGGAAGACGAACTCCCAACTGAGTAATTATGTCTTTATAAAATAAAAAGAAATCGGGATCATTGCCTTCCTGGGTAGAGCAAATAGGTTCACCCGGGCAGGGAAGGCAGACATAAAAGCCTTCCTGAACCCCGAGGGGGAGTAAAGCAAGGCTCTCGGAATCCAACACCGAGGTATGTTGTAACACCTCGTGGGTAACCCAGGGAAACCTACCTGTTAAAGCAGGAGAAAGAGTTTGAGATCGAGACCGGTCGCGGATTCCTCAACAATTCTGGTACGAGATGAGTCCATAATTACCTACGATAATAAAGAAAACAGTAATTAGTAAAGTACCTGGAGGTTGAACCATCAAGGGGCTAGGGTGAGACGAGGTCGGAGCCTGTACGGCGGAATCTTCAACAGAAGTCGGCACCCCAAACCCTACAATCTAACCGGTGTGTTGGTGTATTAGCCTCTTTTGGAAGGGGCTTAGGAACCATGATGGGATTATGTCGGCACTGATCCAGTAGGGCATCGACCTGTTTATTGAGATCCTTACTGGCTAAATATATAAATTCATCAACACATTTCGAACAGTGTTCGTATCGAATTTCAAACTCTGGCTTGGGCATGGGACTGTTCCTAGAACTGATTGAAGGGGCATTACTCGAAGGAGTGGGAGCCCTGGGGGTACCCTAGACTCTGAGGAAAGTATTGCAGACCTTTGATGTGACGATGACCCTAACCTAGAGGACCCTAATCTGGAAGGATTGGGGGGTTTGGGAATAGGGGCTTTTGAACTGCCAGGGTTAGAAGGAACCCAAAGCAAGGATTTTCTCTTCTCTTCTTCAGAAAGGGGAAGACCAAAGAACCAGAATGCAGAATGAGGGGAAACCGTTATGCGGATTTTTTTCCTCTTCTTCAGGTGTGTATTTCATGGTATATACTGGAAATGCACAGAAATATGGAGAATACGCAGGAATTGGAAAATATGGGAAGCAAAAAGAATATGCAAGAAAATGTTGTTATGCGGAATAGAATGAAAAGCAAGAAATTAAACGACTGTAAATCAAAGTGCAGAAAGGAAAGTACCTGGAATGAGTAGAGATTGATGGAAGGAGAAGCGACAACGAAGAATGAAGGGTTCAGGTGAGACGCAGGAGAAAGTGAGAATGCAGAAGTCGCAAATGCAAAAATGAAATAAAGCACTAGAATGGAATGAAACGGAAAGGGCACATTAAACAAAAAGTGTAACCGTCAGAATTCAAAAGACATGGGTAATAACTGCTGGATGTGGAAGGTCATGGAAGGGGCATAAAAGTCATTATCACAAAAAGAAATGATTAAAGCGTGCAAAGAAATGACAATTTAATCGACAAGACACGTGGCAGTTGAGAACGAGAAGTCGTTCCATTCCTCGATGTTCATAGCTTTCCAGGCTACTTTGAAAAGACAAGAGATAGCTCGACACTGAAGTTGGTGAGAAGTGACTTGTGGAAACTGTCAGATAGTAGATTACCTCGGCCGGGGCAAGAATGCAAAATCTACCTCGGCGCGGATTCTACCTTGGTTCGGACTCTACCTCGGCTCGGATTCTACCTTGGCTCGGATTCTCCAAAGTTGATTGATTTCATTACTGATGCATCCCGGACACCCAGAATGCTAGATGACCGGGCTGAGGGGCATCTGTTATAGATAAAAGATATCCTTTATCTTAACAATTTAAATATTTAAACCTCCACTAACTTATTATCATAACCACCAAAGAACAAAAGATATGTCATCACAGCCATTATCTTTCAGTTATCTAAATCTCCAAATATCCTGGAAGAAGATCAATGGGCTTCAACCACTCGTCATTAAGGTCCAGGTTAGAATCCTATAAATAAAGCACACACCATGGTGAAAGGTACACACAATCCTGACTCTCTCTTTTCATTCACACGGCACACACTGCACACCAATTGTGTTGTGAGTTACTGCTGCTGTGATCTTCTTCTTCCTTAAGTTGCTTCAATCCTATAAGCTTCTTAAGAGAGAGAGTCTGATCTTACATAAAATCATCCAACACTACTTGTTGGACATTACTGTTCTCTTTGAGCAGAACAGTTGTTAAAGAATATTTTCTTAGTAAATTCCATTTTCTTTCCTAAGAAATGTTTTTCTTTTTACCAACTTTCCTAAGAAATGTTAGTATTGCACTGCTCATTCCTTTTGTGCTGACCAGTTGATGTACACAATGTTTTTTTGGATAAGACAAAATATATTGATAAGTGATGGAGTAACTTGATATATACAATTAAATGCATTTAACTTAAAATATAATTTTAATTACAATATATATTAAAAGTTTTTTAGTTTACTTATGCTTTACTAATTCTCATATAGGGACGATATACGGTTCAATTTGATGAGACGCTAGCTTAAGTCTTATAACCATAAAGAAATGACATTCCACAGGTTAGAAATTCCAAAACTAGTGACAACAAATTTATGTTATAAAGGAAATAATTAAATATAATTACGTTTATAATAAATTAAAACATTCAGGGAACAAGCAAGGCAAACAAAATTATTCTGTAGTTCAGGACTCCTTAAGGTAAAAGTCATGTTTGTACAGTTTGATGGTTAGTCTTTAATTACACAAGGAATGGCATGATGCCTTTGACACTACTGTACAAAGCATGATATGTAGAAACTAACCTCAAAAAATATAAAGAGAGGGAAGAAAGAAAAGAAAAAGTGTTGCATCTAAATCTTCTTCTTTACTCCCCAATCTCTTTCTCCCTGAATGAGTAGATATCTATGCATTAGTTTTCAAATGAAGCAATTTCTCTACTTATTCTTGGCCACCTTTTCCCCTCCTAACTACAGTAGGTTATTAACTTATTTTATTTTCGCAAAATATATAATTGTAATGCCTCAATATTATGAATTTTCTATGTATATATTTAATATATTTTATCCACAACCCTTCATGGGCGCTTACTTTCATCTTATAACTCTCCACCACTTCATTATTCAAGGAATGAAAGGAGCACCTTCATGGACGGGGAAATGGGAAATCACTTGAGCATTGCTAGGTCTATGTTGCCCTCCTTGTTCAAACGATATGAAATTTGAGTGATAGTACCCAACATACCCATTATTCTTGTTTTTGTTATTCATTACCTCATGCACACTTTGACCCTTCATATGTTTCCCAGGAACTGATGAGTCTTTCAAAAGGGAACCACATTGTCTAGGCTGTGTTTGGTAAAAGACCTTGGAGACCACTAACTCCCCTTCTTTTTCCTCTTCATCACTCCCAAGGTGGTATTGGTGCATGACCCAATTTGTTTTCTCAGGCTTTCTTTGCTTTCCATAGTTTGTGTAAAGCACAAGGATTTTCTTGTACCCTTTCAACTTGGCACTGTTGTAGACTGGCCTAGTTTTACCTGTTTTGTGCCAACGTGTCTCACTTCCATCCTCATCTGAGTGCACCTTTCTCCTTTTCCTTGTTCCTGTCGTGTATGCCTTGGAAGGCCGGTGAAAGAAATGGCGGATCAGTCCATCTTTGCTAACTCCTGCAGTAAAATTTAAATAAATTGACAATTAGATGTGAATCCATATGCTGAAAAAGATACAGTAAAACTATATATAGATTTTTTTTACCAAATATATCTCAACTGATAATAGGAGACTAATCTTTTTAAGGCATAAAGATTATCAAAATAGATTTTGTTTCTCTTAACAAAATCTTTTCTATTTATAGGATCAGGAATTAAACTTCTCATAATATACTTAAGAAACTTAATTATCTATTAACTATCTTTTTGGTAATAAAATTATATGTACTATAAATTTGTTTTTTAGTATCTTAAAATATTATGTCTTTCAAAATGAGGTTTATTTGAATTTTATTCATTTTCTTTTAAAATCATTTGCTTTTAATCTTTAGTTGGTGAGAGATTAATTTTGTTTTTGTTGAACCTAAAGAGAGGCTAATTAAAATAAAACAACAGCATTTTTAGAAGTATGTGTCTTCAATAAGACTAATAACTTATCGTCTAACAAAAGAACATTTTATACGGCGTGTATAATTAAGATAGGGAACAGAAGATAAGAATTGAAGCTAGGTACTGCGTAATAGCAAGATTAGTTGAAGGGTAATATCCCCTTTCTCTAAATGGCATGCATGTTGGATGGGGATTTAGTCCAAATTAAGGATAAGATAATATAAATAATTTAAACTTAATAAAGTAGATTGTCACATCTTCTACCACAAAATTGTTGCTTCAACAAAACTGATGTTTTCTTCCTCATCTTTCTGAAGCCGAAAGGTAAGTCACTTATAACCCTGCTATTTGGTAATTATGCAGCAATGCTCTGGAAGTCAACATATATCATAATAACAATACAGATTTATTAACATGTTGGTTGAGTGAAATTGAATTTAATATCTCTTGAATAAAGTTTTGAATTTGAATCTTGTGAATAAATAAAACATTATTAGAAAGAAAGATATTATTAAAGATATTTTTTTTTATAAAGATTAGTTATTATTAAGATTAAATGTAACTTATTGAACATAGATTATAATGATTTTTCTCATAAAAAAATACTAACATGTGAAAGTTAAGATTCAACAGAAATTAAGAAAAAAATTGTATTGAATAAAGAGGAACAAATATATTCTTTTTCACACTACTTTTTATTAAATTATTGAAAATTATTTTGAAATCTATAGATTTTGTAAGTGATACATTTATTTAATGAGTCCTTTTCATGATTTTTGTAATTCTAAATAAATTAACCTATAATAAATATATATATATATATATATATATATATATATATATATATCAAAAAAAATATATTAAAGAGGTGTTACACACTTCTCGCATAGAGGATTTGAGAGATTGAATATATATTGTATTTGACCTGGCAACTTCTCTGGATGAGTATAGCAGATTCCATTTTCGCCTTCAAGAGTTGGAATGAACTCATCAATTAGCGGATGAAGCTTATGAATATCAGATCGCACCTTCGCTTCTAAATGTTCAAGAATCTCTTGATCCGTGGGATCAAACTTCACTCCAGCAGGCAGTCCAGGTAAGTCATGAATTCCACCACCCTAAAATTATTCAACACAACAATCTTTATTTAAATAGTTTTTTTCATAAAGAACACCAAAACAAAATGAAAAATGAATCAAACTAAGACAATTACATAATTTGACCCTCAAAAGAAAAAGAAAAAAGTACTCAAAAGGGTAATATTATCAGTGATATATCATTAACAAAAAGGTTAATAATAAAGAACCTGATCTTGGCATTTGATATGATGACCACACGTAGGACAAGTTCTAATTAAGCTATCTTTTCGTCCCTCCACTATGATGTTATGATGATTGTTTTCAGAGTCACTGCACTGAGTCATTTCCTTGTAATTTCCTCTTCTCTCCCTCACTCATTCCATTTATGGAGACCCTCTTTTCCTTTGTTTCCCTCTTCTGCTGCTATAAAACAAATGGCGAAATGCAACACAAACTAAAAGAGATTGAGGGAGACAAGAGAGAGAGGGAAACGTTTGAGTTAAGAGAAGGATTTAAAGTGGTAATAATTAATAAAAGGGACAAAAGGGAAACTTGTCTCTTCTAAAGCTTGCTCCCTCATGCCACTACTTGTTAAGGAGTAGTGGAAAGGAATTAAATTCTCTCTCACTTTTGCATGAGTAGTGTGAATAATATTGCAGTCCTTCCCAATAACCTGTGCTTTGCACTTACGAGAAAGTAAGAAAGAGATGCCCAAAAATCTAAATAGAGAATGATATTAACAATTAGAGACAGGGTTGGTTGCACAGGGAAAATATAAAGAATATAAAAATGGGATTGCTTTGATCTCAAGTTTAGTCCTGCTTTGTATATATGGTATGTAAAAACTTGTAGAAGACTAAATGTAGGGTTTTTCGTTCCCTTTTGTTTTTGCAAGTGACTTTGTCCCTTTTACTCTGACTAAAGGTAGCTCTGACGAGTTTCTTAAATAAATCAGGTTTTAATTTGGAAAAGAAACAATTAAAATGTGGATAGTCAGTTGAGTGGGATTAGGGCAACCTAATGTATAAGCACAAAGAATTTAGGTCCAATGTCACCCTGGAGTGTAGATAAAGTTAAAAAACATAAATACCATAAAAATATTAAGAAGAAGAAATTAAATTGAAGTGAACAATTTGCAGCCAACCATAATTCCATTCCTTCACGTAGACTTCTCATGCATACCAAGAAACCCCTCATCTCTCTCTCTCTCTGTCTCTCTCTTTCATGTCCTAAGGTGACTTAGGCAGTCTTAATTAGTTCTCAATGTCAACAATGGTTGTAGGCGTACATTATCTTTTGCCATATAGCATAAGCAAACATGGTTTTGTGTCAAGAGGTTATCATTAAAATACTGGAAAATAGTCTTCAATAATTTTCAACATTTTTTCACCAATAAGATCTTTACTTCTCAAGTTTATTCTACACAATTGATTTATCTAGATGAACTAGACAGATTTTGTAAATTAATGTGTCTCCCTAATATTGGAAGCACAATTGATTTATCTAGATGAACTAGACAGATTTTGTAAATTAATGTGTCTCCCTAATATTGGAAGCAGTATACATATCATATCTAGATCCTAAGTCACTAGGGACAATTAAGAATAGTGAGCTTAAATATATAAAATTAAAAAGTATAAAATATAAAAATATAAAAACATAAGAGTCGTGGGTTCAAATATATAAAATTAGGGAGACAAAATATAAAAATATTAAATAATTATATGTAATTTTTTAAAATGAGGGGTGCATGTGCACACCCTCACTTAGGAATAGATCTGCCACTGATTGGAAGTATTGTCCCTACGTTTGCTTATGTGCTGGCAGTTGTTTAGTTCCGATCGATTGATACATATTTGTATAGCTAGATGTAGGCATGGCAACGGGGCAGGGCGGGGGCGGGTATTGCATTCCCCGTCCCTGTCCCCGACTCAAAAATCGCTCCTCGTCCCGGCCCGCCAAACCCTGTCGGGTTTTAAAACTCATCTTCATCCACGGCCCCCGCTGGGGTCGGGTTTTTCCCACTCCGTCCCGCCTCCGCTATTTGATTAAAATTAAATATATATATATATATATATATATAGCTTTTTTTATTGAAAAATCAGACGAAAAAGCTAATTACGTAACAAAAAAAATAAAAAACTCACATTTAAAATATGGGATCATAATTTAAAAATTATAAAACAAAATCAATCAATTCAATTAAAAAAATTAGAAAATAATATATATATATATATATATATATATATTAATATTATTTATTACGAGGCGGAGACGAATATCAGTAATCTCATATCGGCCCCCGCCCCCGCTTTTGGCTATTAGGAAAAATCCAAACCCGACAAACTCGATTTTTTCTCGTTAAAATGGGGACTGATTTGGACGGATACCCACGGATTTGGATCCCGCTGCCATGTCTAGCTAGGTGAAAATAATTATGCCCAATTTGGTGACCCTCGTAAGGTTTGCTTTCCATGGAATTAAATATTCGTTTGGACTAATTTATTTTATATTCAAAATAGTCTAAAATTTAAATTTTATTGAGCTGATTTTTAAACGGATCGAAAATATTTTTTAACATTTTTTAATACGAAATATGCCTATATAAATAGATGAGTATGTAAAATTTTTCTTATATCTTATCTATAATATCCACAAATCCATCCAACCACTACAACACGTGCAGATTGTTTGTTTTAAAAAAAAATTCTGCTCAATTGATTTGGATTGTAATTTTCCTTGCAATGATAAGTGTGTTTTGAATTGGGGTCAGATTTTGCCGTGCGAATGCATATGATAGGCTGATATTCTAGTTCATCTTAAAAGCAATAATTTATGACTTTCTAGTCATAAATAACAGAAGAAAGGTGAAGAAATAATTTTATTTTTCATTCATTCTTTAATTTAACTAAAATTTATTTTATATATTTTAAGTCTACATTTCATGTAGCATACATATAAATATTTTACACTAATAAAACTATTTAGTATAATATAATAAATAATCTTAAGAATATTCGTATTTGTAGTTTAGATAATTCACTAATAATTCAATTATTAGTTAAATCAATTATTTAAGTTAGGTTGTAGTTATAGAAGAATATTTTGATAAATAATTTTAGTGTACATGCCTGCGCTTCTTTTAGTTTAACCCAATAAATAAGTTGCTCGAGATGCCAGTCAAATTTTTTATTTTTTTTTCTGATTCCCATCAAATATTATTCTGTGTTTCTTGTACGTTATAACTAGAACCTATAACATGCATGAGATATTACCAATATACGTAAGAATATACTAGTAATATAGTTTTGTCTTTTAGGAGAATATATAATAGTTAAACCTAGCTTAATTAATTTTTTTTAGCCTTCCCGATTCATTTGAAAGAAAAAATCTTTGAAAGTTGAATAAAAAGTAAAAATAAAAAATCTAATAAAGAATTATTTTTATCAAGTATTAAATTCCAAAACTTTGTTCTATAGTGTCAAATTATACTTAATTAATAGTTAATATTAGACCATTGATATTTGCATTATAAATATATATATATATATATGTATGTATGTATGTATGTATGTATGTAAGTGTGACCAGGCATATGGGACCTGTTATAGACCCAACATATGGGCCTAATAAGGTATCACATCACATTATAGTACGACCTATTAAGGGGCCATCAGCTCAGAATTTCAACAATAATTTTTGGGAGATCTCAACAACGTGCAGATATTCTAATCCCAACAATCAGTGATTATATCTTACCTAATCAAAGGGTTATATCTTATCTGATCAAGAGGTTATATCTTATATGATTAAGAGATTATATCTTATCTAATTAAGAAGTGACAGCATTTGACCTAGAGGTAACACCCTTAAAAATAAGAGATACGCTCATAGGTATAGTTATGCTCTCTCGATTCCATTATATACTGTCACTGTGCACACACCTCACAACCATTGGCTAAACGCTGTCTCAGTTTCAAAGTACACAGTGATCTGCTTAATTCAGGGGTATTTCTTCTATAGATACCTCAGAGAGAGTTATTGATCCAAAATCAACCCACTAGTTATCCAGCTAGACACTGTTGTTCTCAAGAACAAAACAATTGGTGTCGTCTGTGGGGAACGTTAAATTTCAAATCCCACATTTACAAATCCTAAGTTCGCAAATCTCACATTCGTGATGGCAAACACGAGAAGTAACAATCAGACTGCACACCCACATTCCGATGCGAGTGCAAGGAGAGACTTACCTTCAAATCTTGTTTCGGAGGTGAATCCACTACCCCCTCCAGACCAGAACATGGCACCACCCCAACTGGTGAACTATGACACGGTCCATGTAAGTGAAGAGGTCTCAGATGCAGCCTCCACTCCTGCCCAGCGACACGAGTAGTCCCACCCAATCAAATAGATGCTCATCAACTGGATCAAATTCAAATGGTTCAAGAGCCAAACGAGCGTCTTATGAGCAACGTTCTCAATTCAATCCTGGACCGGATGGATGAGATGGAAAGGAGGTACTCCCTGCAAAGGCAGGAAGACATCAGAAATTTAGAGATCCTGATGGAGGAGTGTAATGTCGTGTTGAGGCGTGAAGAAGAGCTATGTATCCGGCTTATAGAACAATGCATTAGGAGCATGGAGAACCCGGTTCATAATGAGAACCACGGACAGCAAAGTCAGGATACAGACAGAAACAGTGGGAACCAAAGCGCCAATCGAGTCCGAGTTCTTTCAGTAAATCAGCATGCAGGCCAAAGAGGCAACGCAAGTGCGACTCGGGCTGATCATTGAGTACCAATTAGTCGGATAGAGATTGGGGGTTCATCTCGAGCGAATGCTGGAGGTCCAGCCCAGTCTCGAGATGCAAACCCAATCCAGATCAACGTTGGAAACGTGGCTCATGTGCAAGCTGTCATTGCGGATGCTAATCGGACAGTCCAAGTCCGGATTGTGGTTCCTGACATTCAGGAACCTACAGTGGTGGTTCAAAACCTAAACACGGGGGAAGAACGGAATGCAATGGACCCTGCCAGAGAAATTACCCCTCGACCAAGAATGGATGAGGGAGTTTACAGGAGAAAATATAGTAGGTGCAACATAACAACAGTCCTTTCACTGATGAAATTGTCAACGCTCCATACCTAGAAGACTTCAATGGAGCTTTCTTGTTAAAGTACGATGAGAGCCAAGACCCACAAGTGCATATTAATGAGTTTGATATGCAAATGTGTGTGAGGGGAATTGATGAGCCCATCATATCCCAGATTTTTGCTACAACTCTATGGGGTTGCGCAAACGTGGTTTCATACATTGCCACTACAGTCAATCCGCAATTTTGAAGATTTTGGGTAGAAGTTTTTGTTGAACTTTTGCCACCAGTAAAAAACAACCCAAGTCCGAATTCGCACTTGGAAAGATAAAACAACAACTTGGTGAGACGCTCCAGAGTTACTTGGACCGTTTCAAAGAAGCCGCCTTACAAGTGCAAGGGTTGGAAGAAAAAGTGCATGTACACCTAATTGCCACCGGATTGGATGGATCATCTCGGCTGGCAAAGTCAATATACAAAGATCCAGTGAAATCTCTGATGGAGTTTAGGGCTCGATCAAAAAAGTACTTAAAGATGGAACAAATGAAGATTGCCAATGCAGTCGACAAGAAAAAGAAGGAAGGAGTCCCAGAAGAAGAAGCCCACCACCAAGGGGCAGTGAGCAGTAAGAGGGTCACAACCAAGGAAGAAACGCGAATACCAAATTCAAGCCAGGGAAATATGAGGCCAAATATGAAAAGTATACCCCATTAAACGCACCCCGATCACAAATCTGGCGAGAAGTAGCTTCGACCGAGATGAAAAAGGTAGACCAACCTCATCCATTGTACAATAAGGCCGGGATATATCAGTCCCGATTCTACGAATTCCACGATGGAACAGGGCATACCACTGACCAATGTTGGGATTTAAGAGATGCGATTGAGAAGTTTGTCAGAGATGGCAGACTAAGGCAATATGTGATAAAGACCTAGGGCCGCAGGAACAAATGCAAAGGCGGGGGTCAAAACGAAGCCCAGGCACCTGAGAAAGGCAAAGAAGAAAAAAGAAAAATGATGATGGAGATGAATTTCTAGAACCCGAGTTCAAATGCAATGTTATCTGTAGAGCTTTAGGAGGAGGAGGAGACACCGCCAGCCAAAGAAGGAAGTATCTGAGGGAGGTTCTTTTAGTGAGAGAACAGCCTAAGTTCAAAGAAAATAGCAATAGGTGGAGCCCCCTCTACTCTACTTCACGACGGAGGATATGAGAGACGTAGTGCCAGATCATGAAGATGGCTTGGTAATTACCGAAATACTGGTTAATTTTCAGGTTAAAAGAATATTTGTAGATAATGGCATTTGTGCGGATATAATTCTGTGGAGTGCATTTAAGAAGATGAATCTTGACAAAGTTGACTTGAAGCCATGCAAAACAATGTTGATAGCATTCAACGGGGAAAACACTGCCCCCAAAGGTTACATCGAGCTCAGGATAACGCTAGGCACCAAGGAGGCTTTTAAATCAGAACGAGTTAAGTTTATTGTGGCTACTTTCCTTCACAATATAACGTTATGTTAGGGAGGCCAACTATCCATAAATGGGATATGTTGGTTTCTACTAAGCATTAGAAGCTAAAAATGGTGGGAAACAAAAACAAGGTGGTTACAATCTGCAGGGACCAAAAAGAATCCCGGCAGTGTTACTACAATGCGGTCAAGGATAGGGAGGGTGGTTCGTCGTCACCACCACTGATTCGTCAAGAAGACCAGAATGAAAGGAAGGTTGAGGAACGTAAGTCAGGAAAACCAGTTAACATGGTGGAGCTTGACATGAGAAAGAATGCGGAGGAGATGAGACCAGAACCGACAGGAGAATTAGAAGACCTAAGAATAGGGGATCAGCCCTGACAAATCACCAAGGTTGGTAAAGTGGTCAACCCGGTCATAAAAGCCAAATTGGCGGAGTGCCTGAAAAAGAATCAAGATATTTTCACATGGCAGGCTTCGGAGATACCGGGAATCGATCCTAATTTCTGTTGCCACAAGTTGTTAATTTACCCCAGGTCAAAGCCCGTGGCACAAAAGAAGAGGAAACTCGGTCTAGAAAGAAAACAAGCACTGGAAGAACATGTTAAAGAGTTGTTGGATGCCGGGTTCATATGAGAAATCTAATATACTACGTGGTTGTCTAATATGATGATGGTGAAGAAGCCTGGCGGTAAATAGAGGGTATGCACAGATTACACTGATTTGAATAAAGTGTGCCCTAAAGATTCATACCCAATGCCTATCATTGATCAGTTAGTGGATAACTCGTCCGGGTTCTAGTTATTGTCCTTCATGGATGCTTATTTCGGGTATAATCAGATAGCAATGTACCTGGAAGACCAGGATAAGACGGCCTTTATAGGTGAAAAAGTGAATTACTGCTATATGCCTTTTGGGTTGAAAAACTCAAGGGCCACATACCAAAGAATGATGAATAGAATATTCGAGCATCAACTTGGTCGAAATATTGAAGTATACATTGATGAAATGATTGTTAAGACAGATAACTTAGCTGATCGCATACAGGATCTAGAAGAAACGTTCAGCAAGTTAAGGGAATACAAAATTTGGTTAAACCCGGTCAAGTGTGCTTTTGGTGTCCCGGTTGGGAAATTTTTGGGGTTCATGTTGACCCACAGAGGAATAGAAGCTAATCCGGACAAGTGTAAAGTTGTGTTGGATATGAAGTTTCCAACAAATGAAAAAGAAGTACAACAATTAACAGGAAGGTTGGCGGCTTTAACCCTGTTTCTCCCAAAGTCGGAAGAAAAGGCACTTCCTTTCTTCAAACTACTCAAAAAGGAGGCTACAGCAGGTTGGAACCCGAAATGCGAAGCTGCGTTTAGTAAAATCAAAGAATGTTTAACTTCTCCGCCTATGCTGTGAAGCCAGAACCCAGAGAAGTTTTGATATTATACTTATCTGTGGAAGATGAAACGGTCAGTGCAGTATTGGTGAGGGAGACGAAGAAAGCCCAAGTGTCAGTTTACTTTGTAAGTAGGGCCCTTTGAAACTTCGAGTTAAGATACCAGAAGTTAGAAAAAGTAGCTTTCGCATTGTTGGTGACAGCAAGAAGACTTCGCCCATACTTCCAAGGCTACACAATCATTGTCAGAACCAACCATCCAATTCGACAAGTAATACATAAACCGGATTTGGCTGGAAGGATGATCAACTGGACAATACAATTGTCCGAGTTTGATTTGAAGTACGAAGCCCGACACGCTATAAAATCTCAGGCGCTGGCCGACTTTGCATTGGAGCTAACCTCGTCTGATGGTGGAACAGAGGACGATAATAATGTCTGGAAGGTATATGTTGACGGATCGTCGAATATCAAAGGGAGTGGTGCCGAGATCATAGTTGAAAACCCAGAAGGCATAGCTGTTGAGCAATCACTCCAGTTAAATTTCCCAACATCAAACAACCAGGCTGAGTATGAAGCACTGATCGCTGGTTTGGCCCAGGCAAAGGAACAAGGAGCTAGAAAAGTAAAGGTGCTTACCTATTCTCAGCTAGTCACAGCCCATATTGAGGGGAGATACCAGGTGAAAGGTTTCTTGTTGGTAAAGTATTTGAATAAGGTCAAAGAAATCATAGCCGACTTTGATGAAATTACTGTTAATCACATTCCCAGAGTAGAAAACTCTAGGGCTGATATCCTATCAAAGCTGGCGAGCACCAAGAGTCCGAGAAATCATAGAACTGTGATCCAGCAGGAAGTTTCTGAACCGAGTTGTGTAATGATAATCTCAGATGCTGAAGACTGGAGAAGGCCCATGATTGATTACCTTGAAAGAGGAACCCTGCTAGATGATGCTTTAGAAGCCAAGAAATTGGTGTGTGATGTTGTTATGTACATAATTGTAGAAGACAACTTGTACCGTAAAGGGTTACATACCTGAACCAAATAGGGTAGGCTATGTGCTGACCGAGATACATGAAGGAATCAACGGCCAACACATGGAGGCCAAAGCATTAGCAAAGAAAGCACTCCGGGCATGTTAAAAAATGTGAAGTTGCCAAAAGCATGCCAGAATAATATGGTCCCTGCCTACCGAGTTGACTTCTATCTCGGCTCCATGACCCTTTTTTAAGTGGGGAATGGATTTGTTGGGACCATTCAAGGCAGCAGAAGGACACCAAATGTGGCTAATAGTTGCGGTGGATTATTTCACTAAGTGGACAGAAGCAGAACTTGTCAACACCATAACTTTAGCCTGAGTGGAAAGGTTCTTTGAAAGAAACATCATCGCCAGGTTTGGTATCCTGGGAGAGATAGTCATGGATAATGGAACTCATTTAATTGATAAGAGGTTCCAAGAGATGATGGTCGGATTCCAAATCAAGCATCACTTCGTTTCTGTAGAACACCCACAGTCAAATGGGCAAGCTGAGGCCGCAAATAAAGTAACCGTTAATAGGTTACAGAAGCGCATGCAAGATACCGGTTCCAGCTGGGTCGAACAACTGTATTACATTCTATGGGGATATAGGACTGCTGTTCAAACATCTACCAAAGAAACCCCATTTAGACTGACGTACGGCTGTGAGGCAATGATTCCAGTTGAGATCGATCAACCATCTTGGAGAAGAAAAAACGTTCTTCAGGAGGATGAAGAAAAGAACAATGAAGCTCTAGCTATAAAGTTGGACTTTGTTGACGAAGTCCGGGTCGCAACATATTGCCGAGATTTAATGACAAAACAGCTGGCAGCCGCCAAGTATAATAAGAAAGTGAGGCCCTGGACTTTTGGCAAGGGTGATCTGGTACTCTGACGAGTAGATATTGGAAACAAAAACGACAGATCGAGATGGAAAGTTAGCAGCCAACTGGGAAGGACCTTATCGGGTTATAGAGAAACTCAACAAGGGAGCTTACATGTTGGAAACCCTGGATGGGAAGGCAATTAAATGAACCTGGAACGCTAAAAGTGTATTACAGTTAGATCCGGTTCCAGAGTTTCATCCCAAGTCAACATTTTTCCTTTGTTAATCAATAAGTCGTGGTTTCAGCAAGTTTCCTTTAATTAAGATTTGTAGGCATAATTTGGCAACAATGTTGTTTCTCCATTATTGAGATCACGAGCCATTTTATAGCAAGTTTGCAAATAAATGAAGCATTTTTGTCTTTATTATGACTTTGCATATACAAAAAGTGTTGACAAAGGAAACCAATCATCATGACCGAGTTATGAAAAGATACATGGAAGTAATAAAACTTTCGCGTGTATGATGCATCGAAATTATTATCTTAGCACAAGTGAAGTATGCTATTTAAACCCTGATCAGGTTGAAATGTAAAAATAGTGGTTGAAAAATCAAACGTCTACATGTAGCAAACTAATCTTTGTCAGGATTAAGTTCAAGGATGATAACCCGGAACATGTTGCAAAGATCAAATGAATCTTTGCATAATATAATGTTTGGTCGTTGAAACCAAATGGATATTTATGCAGACTGCGAAATATATTCTTGATTTTGGCCAAATCATTTAATAGAATCCAATATAGTATGGATTCATGCGCTAGTGAGCGAAATTCTAAAAATGGGTTGCAATATAAGCATAACTTTAAATATAATGTTAAGCAAAGTAAAATCGGGAACAAGCCCGGCAATGTTCAATATAAATTCAAAACGGGCTCAAAGTTCTTCGCGGATTTTCTTTGTTTCCTCCCGGGATGTTTAAAGCTCTTTTGCAGCAGTGTTCTGAGCCACAAGGAGTTCCTCATGGATCTTTTTCATCTCCTTTCTAGATGCCTGAAGCTCATTTAAAGTTCTAACAAACCTGGTCTTCACAGTCGCTAAACTCTGAACCAGGGATGAGCACTTCATAGCATTAAGCTCTATGAGGTCGAGCTCCTAAATTTCAGCATCCGAGAAGGGAGTTGGATCCCTGAAGTGCTTGGAAGCGTGAACAACACGGAAGAGTTCCTCAGTAATACCCTTCTCCCAAAGGGACTCGGGTAACAACTCTGTTGCAATAGAAGAAGAGGAATCCAGAGCTGGTTGAACAGCAGGAGCCCGGGGTGAGACGACTGTTGGAGTAGTCATCGTTTCAGCAGCAGGTGCAGGGGGAAAGGTCACTATTGGGGCAGGTACTGTTGAAGTAGTTGGAGCCTTACCCTTTTGGGCCTCGGAAAGCTTTCGCTTCTTCAACCCATGGCTAGTGGCCGTAGAACCTTTCCCTAATGCCAAAGCGGCGAGGAAAGGAGTGGGTTGAGATCGCCTCTGTTGCTTGGAGGTCAATGGATTGCCGGAAGCCAAGGTGGGAGGTGCTGACTTCTCTATACCGGAATTCAGATTTGAGACAGGGGCTGGTTGCTTTCCTATATCGGCAGCTGCAAAATAAAAGCAAAGGAACAGTTAAAACAAGCAAAGTCATGTATAAACAAAACAACAATGGACATGATCATACTCAATTGAGCGGGAAACCCGGATTGATGTTTGCGAATAAAGGAATCAACGCTGGGATGACCGTGAGCTTCCTTATAAGCAGCTATCCGGTAATCGAGAAAGCATTAGAATTCGACAAGTCAGTTTCCTAGAAACGGTAAGTAGATGGAGGAAACTCATGGTGGGTATGGGACCAGTAGAGTGGAAATTTCCACTCTACGTCCTTGGAATCAGCAGAACAAAGAAAAAAAGGTTGTTTGGCTGGTTCGACAGCAACTTTGAAATACTTATTTTTAAAGATTTTAAAGGAGTCTGTATATACATGGAAGAGCTTGCGCTCAGTATGACCCCGGATGGATGTCCATCCTTTTTTATTTAGGGGTTCCCTATCCATCCTACCAGTTTGGACAGTAAAATAATAAAAGAAGAGAGGAACGGTAATGGGAACTTCTAAGTATGCACAAAAATGTTCAAAAGCTTTTATGAAGCCCCAACTATTTGGATGAAGTTGTGAGGGAGACAAATGAAGGTGATTTAAAATATTCATCTGAAATTCGGATAAGGGAAATTGGATCCCTATCCGGGTTATCATATCTTTGTAGAAAAAGAAAAAAGAAGGGTTATTCCCCTTCCTCAAAGAACATATAGGCTTGTCCTTATTAGGGGGCGCACGCTAAAATTTTCTTGATTCCCAACAGGAAGTGCGACAACGTCCTCTGAATTCAACTTGGACAACGAATGCAGTACTTCGTGGGTGACCCAAGGGAATTTGGAAATCATGGAAGGGGAAGGGGAAAAGGAACTGGGATGAGATTCAGCACATTAAGACTCAGCAACTTGTTTCGATGACGGGTCCATAAATACCTACGTCAAACAAATAAAAATCATTAAAACAGTGACATACCTAAAGAAGAATAGTTTGGGTTACGAGGAGAATTTGTTGGACTAGAAGAATCATCCGAGATAAAGACGAGGTCTTTAGACCCATCAATGTTCTTAGCAGAATCAAGAGGACTACTCGGCACAAAACTGGCAATACTTAGCCTGGCGAGACTCGGTTTAGAGATAAGGACCGGGTTATGACGGCATGACCCTAGTAGCGAATCAGCCATAGAATCGCAGCCGGACTCTAAGAGTTTGGTACTTTCATAAACACAGTCAAAGCACAGTTCGAACCGAGTTTCAAAGACAGGTTCTAAGGAAAGGGTGACAATACCTTGGGACAACGAAGAACTCGAGTTCTGCAGTTCAGAACCCGTAGAAGAAGGAGGAAGACTATTAGGGGAAGTCCTAACGTTAAACCGAACCCTAATCATGTCTAAAGTAGTTTTGTTTTCAGGAACTTCGACTTTCTTTTTTCTATTGACTCCATCAGTATATAAGCGAAACAAAGTTTGTTTCCCTTTCTTCTTCAGAAAAGGGAAGACCAAATAACCAATACCAACCCTAGGGGGAATGGTTTGGCATAAACTAGCCTCTTCTTTGGGAGAAATACTCGTTATGGACGATGAAAATAAAATGTTGCAAGAAAACTGTTCGAAGAATCGAAATATTCGCAACAAAGAAACAACAAAGAAACCAGACCTAGAAACGACCAAAGATTGAAGTCACCTCAAGAAGAATCAACAAATTATAATCGAAACAAAAGCGAAAACAAGAAGTTTAATGGTAGTAAGGGTACCTGTTTCTGTGAAGATTTCTTAAAGTCTAAGTGATGAAACGCTGGGAATAGCAAAAAGGAAGGTTCAAAAAACACAAACGATACTTAGAAAAAAGAAGCAATAAATCAAGAAGATGCAAATGCAAATGAAAGAAGATATATATAAACATAAAGAAGGATGCAAAGGTAACAGTCGGATTCGTGCGAAACGTCGCGTAATCGTCAGACGTATGTGCAAGCATAATCATCAAATGCGTGCGAAACATCATGTAACCGTCGAACGTGTGGAAGCGTCACGACTGGGGGCAAAAAATGTTGGATTCAAAGGAATCACTTGAAGAATGGACAAAGAATCAAAGCTTGGTTTTAGCTTTCAACATGCCTTGAAGTATTGAAGAATTACTTGTGATTAAATGTAAAAGGAAGAAGCATTTCTGGTAATCCAAGTGCATTGCATTCACATCATTCATTTAGTAAATTAGTTTAAAAAATAGAATTCACAAGGCTTTGATAAAATGCTTAAGTTTCATAGTTAAATCAAAGGTTTTTGGAAAAATAAGTTTTCTACTGATTTAATCAATTACTTAAACGTGATAATCGATTATTTTGTTCTTAGTGCTTTCTGAAAAACTTTTCAAGAACAATGTAATCGATTACATATCGATTTAATCGATTATTTTACCTTGGTTCACATATAAACTGCCTTGATGATCATTCTAATCGATTACCTTTGAGCTGTAATCGATTACATAGGCTAAACAGGAAAAATCATCTCTCTGTCTTAATCGATTACCAAATATTGTAATCGATTACATCATATGCCTATGCTTAACATATCTTACTTCATTAATCAATTACCAGAATTCTTAATCGATTACTCTGTGTATTTCATGTTTATAAAGCTTCCTGCATTAATCGATTACCAGAATCCATAATCGATTACACAGTGTATTTCATGGTTATGAAGCTTCCTATTTTAATAGATTACGTATCGAAATAATCGATTATTATGTTCGTTGCTTCAACCCAGATTTTTATAGAACCCCTTAATCGATTACATGCTTGATTTAATTGATTACATAAGTAAAATAATCGATTATTGAGCGCGTTTAATCGATTACTAACGGTTAGAAAAATTTGTTATAAATAGAACCCTTGCTCAGCTTGTTTAGTAACTTGATCAATTCGTATTCTGAGCCTACCTAAGCTTTCTAAACACATTCTTAGTGATTTTTCTGGGTTCTATGAGTGCTTGTCTTCACTAAAACTCTTATGGGTTTTTAAGTGATTCTTGAAGCAAGAAGAGTATTTTCAAAGGTTAAGGAAAGAGATGTTCTGTGTTTGTTTTCATCATTCAACCTGGTATATTCATTCATATGCATATCGTTCATTGGATCATCAGGTGTTTTCTCTCCTTAAACTTTGTGGTTGTAATTCTTTTGTGAACTTGTATTTGATTGTCTATTGTAATTGAGTTTCTTGCTTGTAATCTAGAGATAGAGTTTCTCTAGGGGTTGTGCTGAGTAGTGTTCTCAGTGGGGTTATCTCTAAGAATCTAATAGTGTTTTAGATTTATGAACTTTATCTAGGGTGGATAAAGAGAGACTTTGTAATCACTTGTAAGAACTGAAAATTGCAATAGTGGAACTCCATTCTAGTGTTGAGTGTTGAGTCGGACCGGGACCCAGTAGGTTAACCGGTCCGATTTTGTAGTTGGACCATTCATGCAATCGACCCGATCAAACCCGGTCAAAATTGGCCAAATCCGACCGGTCGAATCGGTCCGGTCCGGTTCGCTTTTTCTTTTTTTTTTTTGGAATTTTTTAATTTTTATTTAAAATTTTAGATTATTATCAATTGTTATTTTGAATTTTAGAGTAAAATGAGTTTTTCTTACTTAAATAATGTTAGTTATATATTTATATATAATAGATACATATATAAATTTAAATTTTTAATATATGTCGGACTAAACCAGGCCAATTACTGGCCCACCGATTGAACCACTGATCCACTGACCCACTACCTTGACCAGGTCAATCACCTGACCGATTTTAATAACACTGCATGGAGGGGTTGTGAAGAGGTGGAAGAAAGGTGTGAACAGTGTGGAAAGGGTTCTATATAGGGTTCCAGAGACATTGGCAATTAAGGTGTTAAATCAGATAAGGGCGCCACCCAAGGATGTGTTCAATCAAATTGATGTGTTCAATCAGATGAGGGTTCCAGAGATATTTGGGTTTTCGACGTGGTATGGGTGGAAGAGATGGGGTATGAGTTTTGACAACAAGTAATGGTGTTTGCGATAGTGGACCTCACCAATAAAAAAAAAAAATAGGACAGTCTTTGCAGTATAAATTTAGGCTCGGTTCACACATAGTAATTTTTATTGTTGAGTTATACCCGGAAAGAGTAGGTTCAGTTATGTAGGTTTGCTTGTTGGTATATTTTATTATTCATAACATGTGTATGTTGGAATTGTTTTCTGTAAGCCGTTGCTGCTGTTTTTTTTCTCTTGTATTTTGCATATCTTTATTTGTTTGCAGCTTTGGTACTGCAACATTTTATAAAGTTAATGTGTAACTACCCGCTGGAAATTCATGTGTTCTTGAATGATGTTCTTATGTTTTGTGTAAAACACTTATTTGATCCTTATACAATTGTTTGATCCTTATATATGCTTAACAAGTTTTGGGATGAGGGCATTTTCAGGATAGAAAAGTTGGTAAAAAACGTGTCTATCACTTGATCACACATACAAATGGAGTTAACAACATTAAAGGTAAATGAGGTGTCACTTCAACTAGAATCGAAAAGTTAGAAGATTTTGCATAGGATAAAAAAAATGAAGGGGTATAAATAGAGGTGTCAAAATAGGCAAGCTGGGCCCACCATGGATTGAGCGCAAAATGAATTGAGTTAGCTTTAAAAGGTTATTGCTATTTACATCCTATTTTTCGAAGTACACCCTTGTACCCTTTTCCACCTCTCAATTACTCATTATATTCTTTTTCTTAAAGAAGTACACCCATT
This sequence comes from Glycine tomentella, assembly GCA_007407185.1. Classification (NCBI taxonomy): domain Eukaryota; kingdom Viridiplantae; phylum Streptophyta; class Magnoliopsida; order Fabales; family Fabaceae; genus Glycine; species Glycine tomentella. The sequence goes on from PYAF01000358.1 coordinate 32,726, forward strand.
TTGCGTTCAGGAAATGTATTTATAAAATCACATATATTTATTTCAGAAATATATCTCTAGAACTATGATTCATAGTTCCAGAGATATAGTTTTGGAATAAGTATATATTTTTTAATAAAATATTTCTTAAGAATTAAGATGGTTGACAAGAAATAAATAAAAAATGATAAACACTTATCTTATATTCATGTTTGTTATTTTTATTTTCATCCTATTACTAGTGTTCTTTAAATCCTATCTAAAATCTTATTTTCATTTTATCTTTACTATTCTTTAAGCCCTAATTTTAAACTATATTCACCATATATTCATCATATAATACTGCATTTTCATCATTATTATATAGTATTTTGTGTTTTTCTTCATATGAAACTGTGTTTCAAGGTACATTCATCACTAACTTCATATATCATGCACCTTAATTACAAAGCAAAGCTTTTGATGAGGTTTCTTTCCTTTAAGTGTCTTCTTTCATTTTCTAATCCAAGTCTATGACACACAATTCAATGTCACATGAAGTAAGTGATAAACATATCTTAAAACGCATTGTCACATGAAGGAAAACACAAAACATTGTATAATAATGATGAATATGCGATATTAATGAATATATGGTGAAGATAGTTTAAAATTAGGATTTAAAGAATAATAAAGATAAGATGAAAATGATATTTAGATAAGATTTAAAGAACACTAATGATAGGATGAAAATAAGATTAACAAACATGAGTATAAGATAAGTATTTATCATCTTTTCTTTTAGCTCCATATAATTATTGTGTAATTTTTGAAGTTCAAGTAGGATGCTGTTTATGTTCATTATTTCTGGTGCATGCCAATGTCAGAAACTAAATACCGCAGTTTAAACTGGATTAGGTGCAATCATTCCTAATTGAATGGGATTTTGCATCATCTACTAATCATGTGAGTGATGCTACAAGATGAACAATACTTTGTCTAGATTTTGTACGCCCTCCTCCCTTGTATGAGCACTGATATTGATTGGATTGGTTAGTATTTATGCTTGAAATTTGCATGATTGGTATATTTCATTTGCTCTGCAGGTTTAGCTGGTGCCACTGCTGATATCCACTATTATGATGTCATAACTAATAAATGGTCTACGTAAGCTCAGAACTAGGCTCTTTCCAGCCTTTGATAAGGTTTAAATTATGCATGTATACTTTGCTTCAGTGCTTTTAAGGAATTTTAATGCAGGATAAATCCCATTGGCGAGCCTCCATCCTCAAGGGCTGCACATGTGGCAACTGCTGTGGGAACCATGGTAGTTATTCAGGTAGTGTGGAGAGGTTATCTTTTAAGTTATCTCAGTATTGGTTAATTTATTTCCTTTAAATGAGTACCTTAATTCTTAGTGGAGTATTTGCACCATAAAACAAGGTGGCATTGGCCCTGCTGGTTTGTCTGCAGAGGACCTTCATGTTCTTGACTCACTCAGCAACGGCCACGATGGCATAGGTTAGAACAATAACCTAAGTTTCTTTTCCTCTTTAAAAGACATTTATCTGATAGACTGATACAGGGGTTCTGAATGTCTTTAGAGTTGGTGTTCCTGGCCCTGGACCAGGGCCATGCTATGGACATGTTATGGCTTTGGTGGGGTAGAGGTATCTCATGGCAATTGGAGGCAATTATGGTAACTACCTGTATACTCCCATTTACATTGTTCATGTTTGCTCTGAATGTCAATTTATTGAGTGTTAAATTGTTTTATCCCTGCTTTCCAGGAAAGAGACCTTTGGCTGATGTATGGGCCTTTGTCACAGCTGCCAAGCCTTATGAATGGCGCAAGTTGGAGCCAGAAGGAAAGGGTCCACCTCCATGCATGTACTGTCTCCATGAAATTTACCTTTCTTGACTAATATATATATATATATATATATATATATATATGTTACGGATAAAACAATATTTTATTTAATAATTATGTTCTTCTCCATTAAGTAACCACCCCAGAGATAAGGGATGCAGTTAATATCTTCCAGTTATCACGATCTCCGTGAATCAAGGAAGGAGGTTGCACTCAACCGTTTCGACTAAGATAATGGGGCCTCAAGGACCGTTATCAGCGTTCAGGTATCAGCATATAAA
>PYAF01000358.1:38942-54343 GCA_007407185.1 Glycine tomentella
GTTAATATCTTCCAGTTATCACGATCTCCGTGAATCAAGGAAGGAGGTTGCACTCAACCGTTTCGACTAAGATAATGGGGCCTCAAGGACCGTTATCAGCGTTCAGGTATCAGCATATAAATACTGCTTCATCCATGGTGAAAGGTACACAATTCTGGCTCTCTCTTTTCCTTCACACCAGCACACACCGCACCCCCCCTAACACATCGTGTTTGCTGTGCTGTGATCTTCTTCCTTGAGTTGCTTCATTTCCATAAGCTTCTCAAGAGAGAGAGAGTTCTATCCAACATAAAATCATCCAACACCACTTGTTGGACACTTCTGTTCTCGTTGAGCAGAACAATATATATATATATATATATATATATATATATATACCTCTCCTGTTCCGTAGCCTTTGATGTCATGAACTAGGTTCTGGTGGCTAACATTAAGTGATTGTAATTGAGTTGAATAGATTTAAATCCTTTGTTTGCACTTCGTGAATTTATGTAGACATGTTGGTTTGTTAGATTGATATGCTTGTGAATCAATGTAGATGTGTTGGTTCGTTGGACTGATATGCTTTGGGGTTGTTAAATTTATTTGGCCAAATTGCAATCTTGGTCCCCCTTTAATTCCTGATCTGCGATTTTAGTCCCCCAATTTTTTTTCCTGTGATTTTAGTCCTCACATTTTTTGAAAATCCGCAATTTTGATCCAATCCTCAATTTTGCATACATTTATATCTGGAAGAAGAGTGAAACGTTAAATGCTACATTATTGTGTAATGGAAACGGCTCCTATATAGTGAGTTTGCATTTAAAGTAAGCAAAAAATAAAGTGTGCATCCGCCTTCAGTTTAATAAGTTACATTGTAATCTTAAGCCTTAACCTACTAAATGATGCAAGGGTGAATATGCCGTTAGTAGCTCACGTTGGAGGCAAACTAGCTTTAGAGGAGCTTTTCTCCTTCTGTAATTTACTTAATCAATCATCAAATGTTTTGCTAAAGTCTTTCTTAGCATTTAATGGTCAGAAGTTGTTGGAGGATGCTATTTTTTTTGTTGGTCCTAGCTTAGGAACTTGGAGTTAGGATTTGATATCCCTTTCCATCACTGGTCTAACAACTTGAGAGATAACTTAATGTCTATGGGGAGGGTTTAGTCTGTCTTTTCCTTTTGTTCTAGTGATCAGGCAGAACTCCGCTGGCTTTTTGTGTAAAGCCATCTTAGTTCTATTTTGATTTTGCTAGTTTGTAATTACAGCAGTACATCTTGTACTGTGTTTTTTCTTTTTTTCATATATATATATATATATATAGTATCTTTGCTGATAAAAAAAATAAAAAAAATTATGTTTCTGGAATGAAGGTTCACTATTGCTGTGTTTTTGTTGCGCTCAAGAGTGTACTTTAAGAGCCTTGATCAATGTCATCAAATAACTCTTAAACTTTCCTTGTCTTTATTTAAGTTGTCTATCATTTTGTGCTTGGATTTTCTTATAATTTGGGGTTGAGTTGCTGTTTTGTCATTTACTTTTGAGTAGGTATGCAACTGCCAGCGCATGCTCTGATGGGCTGCTTCTGCTTTATGGAGGGAGGGACGCTAATAGTGTTGTGAGTTATTATTTATTCAGAAATTTTCACCTATTCATTCGATTGATGTGATTTGCCTAGGATTTTCATAGTACAAGTTTACCTTATTTTGTCATTGAAATTACTCTTCTTCCCCTTTATGCCCTTGTGGGTTGCCTGTATGGTGGCCCATTGACATTCTAGACTTATCTATGGTGATGAGTAAGAGTTAAACTCATCATAATAATTAGGTCTGTGTCTGCCTGGTTGCTATATAAGTAAATATTATGATAGAGAAGGGAAGTAAACTAGGGGCGAAGAGGAGGTATGGTCAAGAGTTGAAAAAAAAAAATAATAGGAGTGTAACAGGTTACAGGACAGTCAATTTCTTGTGCAAATTGGATTGATCCAAAGAATCGTGGCTTTCTTGTGCAAATTGGATTTATCATGATGCTACAATGATAAAAGCATTTTTTTTATGTCAACTGTTTTTCGTAAATATAAAATGACTGGAAAAGTGGAAACAAAATCAAATATAATTTGATCATTTTGAGCAAATTCAAAAATAGGAATTTGATCATTGTAATTTTTGAAAGTTTGTGTTTTTTTAATTTTTGTTTCAGTATGATATTTTTCTCTTTTTTAATATAAGTTTGTGTTTTTTTCAATTTTAGTCATTGTAAGTGTGAATTGATGAAGACTATAAATAAAAAGATTATAATCTTAGAGTCTAAAATTAAAAAAAAAAATAAAGCCTTACAGATCCAATAAAGTAATAAAAAAAATTTACTAAATAAAAATTGAAAAAACGTCAATTTATCAGGACTAAAATTAGAAAAATAAATTTACAAGAATAAAAATAATAAATTGTTAATTTACAAGGATAAAAAACATATTTAAGTTATATTCTTTTGTTTAAGGCATGATAAATAAGTGAGATTGCAAACCATAAGCATTTTAGGGTGTATTAGATCCTTTTCCATCATATATGGTATATTTTGTAGAAAAGAGAGAAATAATATTATAGATGAAATTTTATACTTATTTGAGGGATTCACATTTTTTATACTCTATTTTAATTCTATTTTATTTTATTTTATAATTGTATAATCTAGATTTTCTCTTCTCATAGAAATACTCATTTTATTATATATGCTTCTTTCCCTAAAAAAAATGCTTCTAATAAGTCAAATGATATATATATATATATATATATATATATCAATTTAATATTTTATTAAATATTAATAATATGATTTCTTTGGCTTGTAACTTGATAAAGAAAATAGAACAAAATGCCAAAAAAATAAATTTATTTATTTACTTCATTATTTATTTTAATATTTTATTTTTTGCCTTAATTTTTTTTAATTCCTGATGCCGATAAGTTATATTAAAAAAGAATAAATTTCTAATTTTATCTCCATGTTTAATTATATAAAAAAAATTATCATGTAAAATAAATTACAAGTTTGAGAACTTTTTTGACGCGTTGCTTTTGATTATAAGTTTACGATTCAGGCTACCAATAGAATGTAGATTGACCTTTTTTGTCTACATGATCATGCACCCCATTGAAACGCAAATATCTACATTAAAGAAAAATAAAGTGGTGATTGGTTAAATACCATCAAAAGACATACATTGTTGGTGACAGACCTATTTTGACTTAAGACAAGTGATTTTCTATTGAAGTGATTAACACAAAAGCTCATAAAGAATGATTTTCCAATGTGAAGGAGTACGTTCATTTAATGCAAACATTAAATACTCTAATTGCCACAATCTTCATACTCGAATTCAAGTAAAGAAATCTATTTGTTTAGACACAACATACACTTGTTGAAGAAGATTTACAAATACCAGAGGTTTTAAAGACGTGGTTAAACACTTACATACTCTCATTCAAATTCTTTCTGAAAATTATCGTATAGTTCTAAAATGCTCTCAAAACACATTAAATACATTGAAATAAAAGACTAATTATTGGTATTGTATATCCGTATATAAGACGATTAATAGTTAGTCATTGTCCAAACAAACAATAAATTTGTTTGATTTGTATAGAGCTAGCAGTGACATTTTAGGATAAAGAATATTGGATTCTAACAAGCTTGGTGTGGGACTTGTGGTGTAGAGCTATAAGTGATAGTGAATAATACTTGTAACTTGTTAAAGTGAGCGAAATTTGATGATTAGTCAAGAACTGGACATAATCTCAGTAGTGGAGACAAACCGGTATAAATTTTTGTGTCTTATGTGCTTTCATTTCTTCTTTACTTTAAACTGTCTGGGATTTAAATTAGATTTTGCATGAAAACTTTGTCTATCTTACAAATTTTATTTTCATAGTCTGAAAGTATTTTTACGAAAATTTGTTATGTGTCTTACAAGGTTTCTATTCAGATGGTAATTTTCTTCATCATGAAAAAGACTTTAAAAATTTCTAAAATTACAATTCAACTTTCCTTCTTATGATATTTTTTTCCTTTACAAAATTTATTTCAGATAAAATATTATTGGTGATATATTATATCTGATTCCTGATATTTCATTAATTTTGATTTTTTTTGTATGAGTAATAATATCTGAAAACTTTCACACACACACACACACACACACACACACTTCATCCACACTTTTTTTTAAAAAAAATTTATCTTTCTTTGTGTCACATTATTATATCATCTACTACTATTACTTTTCTCTCTTTTCTATCTTTTTTCCAATGGAGTGTTAAGTAGACATTAATGTCAAGATCACCATATGTTTTTGGTCCCGAATAAATATAATTTTCATACAACTCATTCAAAACTAGGCATCACAATGGGATAAGTTGGAAATGAGTTTGGTTTCCCTCAAAAGGTTTGGGGGGAGGGGGACTCCCATCTTCATGAATTCAAAATAATAGTAATCACTATTATTTTTTATTGGGATCCCGATTTAAAATAATATGATTAGCATCCTTGTTCTTATGTTATTGGGGTCTCGATTGCCTTCCAAGAATGTTTGTCTTTTATCTACAAAATTTAAATATGTGAACTTATTCATGGAATCCAACTTCAGTTTGCCTTGAATAAGCAACTATATTTCTACAAATATTTTTTTCAAAAATATTATTAAGTAAAGTTTATACATATCTCATTTCCTATTTAATAGAATTTATTTGATACCAATCCTAATAAATAAAAGTAGAGTTTAATATTTTTTTTAGTCTTTAAAATTTTTAAATTTTGTGTTTATAATCTTTGAATTTTTTTTCTGTTTTTAGTAATTGAATATTTTTTTGTCTGACATTTAAAGGATTAATAGTAAGGACTAAAATAAGTTAAATAACTAAAAATAAGAATGAAAAAAAGTTAAGGACTAAAAAATTCAAAATAATAGTAATCACTATTATTTTTTGTCTGGCATTTGGGATAGGAGTTTGGAATACGTTTCCTAATATTCAAAAACAATGTGCACTTCATTGAGTCTTTCAACGATGTTGGGGACAAACCTTTCAACCTTAGCATTAACCAATTTTATTGGGATCTCGATTTAAAATAATATGATTAACATCCTTGTTCTTATGTTATTGGGGTCTCGACTGCCTTCCAAGAATGTTTTTCTTTTATCTACAAAATTAAATTCGTGAACTTGTTCACGGAATCCAACTTCAATTTGCTTTAAATCAGCAACTATATTTCTTAAAATATTTTTTCAAAAAAACTATTAAGTAAAGTTTATACCGATCTCATTTTTTATTTAATAGAATTTATTTGATACCAATCCTAATAAATAAAAATAGAGTTTATTACTTTTTTAGTCTTTAAATTTTTTCAATTTTGTGTTTATAATCTTTGAATTTTTTTTATCTGTTTTAGTATTTGAATAATTTTTTTTGTGTGACATTTAGAGTATTAATAGTAAGGACTAAAAAAAGTTAAATAACTAGAAATAAGAATGAAAAAAAGTTAAGGAATAAAAATATAAATAAAATGTTTAAATACTAAAAAATATAAATTCAAAAAAATTGAAAAACTAAAACCATAGTTTACCCTTAAAAAAATACATAAAAAGTATCTTATTAACTTAATTATTGTTAGGTAAGTTGTTGCTTATTCAGACACGTTTGAAAAACTAATAAGGAAAAGATATGTTTGAAAAATTCAAGCTAAGATACTTTTTTATATCTCGTTTGCATGGGTTCTAAAATGACAAATCATCAAATAAGGTGTTCATGACTCGTCTCATTCAACTAACTCCATCTAATTTGATGAGACTTTTGATAAGTTTAAGTGTAAGAAAATATACCATATGTATTTTTGAGAACAAGTTTAAGTTATACTTCAGTTTGTCCCAACCAAGTCCAATATCGTTATATTTTTAATCAATCATGAACTAATGATTAAAAAAATTGACTTAATGAGTAATATTTTGCTTACATGATATTATATTTATATATGTTGATTCTATTTATCTCAAAATATATACTATAAATTATACCTTAATAATAGCCCTACATTCTAATATTTAATTATATTTAATGTTAATATTAATACTTTCAACTACCAAGTTAGATTGACTTGATCGTGTACCATGTGTTATCGGATTTTAATTTTGTGGAGTTTGGGTTCAAAAAATTGATCCAATCCAAGTTTTGATGTCAAATAGGATTATAGGTAAACTCACCCAATGAATAAAACTAATATGAACACATGGGAGAAGACAAATATATTTAAAATAGTATAAAAATAAAAAATAAATAATCATAAAAGATAAAATATATGAAATAATGATAAATTAATTCTTCAAAGATAAAAAATTAAATTAAATTAATGTAAAAAGTGCAACAAACTAATATGTTGAATTTGTGAGAATATTTGAAAAAATTAAAATTATATTTTTCACAATCAAAAGGATGACTTTGTCAATATACAAGTGGAATAAATTTGGTTATTTATCCAAAAGAAAATGACACCAATATGCAGTCTTTTTAAAAGCTCCCTTTGGGCATTTCCATCCTCGAATATCATCGACAACACCACAACACTGCCCTCTTTCTCTCTTTCCTTCGCAGAAGCCATGGCCTCATTTGCGCATGGAGCCGCATCTCTAATCCGCATTGGTCTTTCCACTTCCAAGACTCCCCTTCAACTCATCCACCGCCGTGGCCTCGCTGGTAATTTTTCGATCCATTTTTTCCCCTCTTTTAATTTCCTTAAATCCCGATCAATCACTTTCATTCCATTTTAAGCATCCGTAATAATCGAAATCGAACCCGTAGAGTTTTTCGTTTCGCTTTCTCTCTCGTGTGTCCGCTAATTTTCATGAAAACCTAGGAGTCGGATTGGCGGCGTGAAAAGCACTGTTAGGTTAATGCTATTTGATTGGAATACGTTAAATCAGATTTTAAAGTTATAGTTTTGATTAATTATTGAATGTGACATGCAAAAGGGGTATTCGAGATAAGAAATGATACAAAACATTATTAAATAAATAATTTAACTTGATTGAAATTAATCTGGGTTTTAAATCTTGTTTATCTATTTGGTGATGGTGGATCAAGACAAGGAGCTTTTTTGTTTTAATTGGCCACAGGAGGCAACCTCGATGATGCATCCATGTACCAAAGATTTGAGCAGTGGATGAAAGAATATGGTAAAGTATACAAGGATTCTGCTGAGATGCAAAAACGTTTCATGATATTCAATGACAATGTTGACTACATTGAATCCTTCAATGCATTGACCTAACCGATGAGGAATTTAGATCTTCCTATTGTGGATGCCTATACAAAGGTTCACATTCGCAAGGATTGTAATGATAATTTTTGTTTCAAATTTACTTTATTTTGCATTGTCATCGGTTCATGTAATATTTTTAATTTTTCAGACACTAAATTACTTCATACGTTATTACATCTACCTACTATTTGAGCTTTGCATTGGTTTCTCCTTTCCTTCAATTTTATCTTTATTCTTGTACGTACGAGCAGTATTTGCTGCCATGGATGCCCAAGAAGGCCTATGTGGCATTGCCATGAATTCCTCTGCTTGATTAATTAAAATACTCTGTTATTGTCATTCTCTTTAACATTTTTTTTCACTTGTTAATGGATGTAAATTTTTATTTTGATGTCCTAGAAAGAAGTTCTACGTGATTTATGTTTTTCCAAGTGAAATTTAATTATATTTGTAAAATTTCTTCTAACTCCCTTGTACCCTGACTATGAGATTCAAAAACGTTTCCTGATGTTCAAAAACAATTTTGAATTCATTGAATCCTCCAATGCTGCTGGCAACAAACCTTACAAGCTTAGCATCAATCACCTAGCCGACCAAACCAGTGAGAAATTTATATCTTCCATAATGGATACAAAGGTTCACATTCGCAAGGGTTGGGAATAACAACGCAAACACCATTCAAGTATGAAAACGTTACTGCTATTCCTTCGACAGTCGATTGGAGGCAGAAAGGTGTTGTTACTCCAATCAAGAACCAAGACCAATGTCATAAGTAACACAAAAAAAAAATGCTGGTGACACTATTATATGTTTTCTTTGTGAACACCAACATAAAATTAAGCAAATATTGGTTTGTAAACAGGTAGCTGTTGTTATTCTTAAAATACATTTCTAAAAAGCAAAAGGAATGTACTTCTTTAAGAAAAAATGGTATAATGGGTAATTGAGGTGTAGAAAGGGGGTATGAGGTGTACTTAGAAAATTAGGGTGTAAATAGCAAGAACCCTTAAAAATATCTTTCTACTATAGTCCACCACTGGTTGGTTGGTGATGGATTAGATGAGTTTTCTCACCAAATTTATAAAATTAAAAATTCAAATAAAAAATCAAAATATTTTTCTTTTTTCTTTCTAAAAAAATATAATATTTTTCCATGAAAGACATTAATTCAAATAATTCAAATATGAACATGAACACAAATTATAGGCAAATGTATGAAATAATCATTCGGATATCTAATACTATCATTCATTGAAGTATCTCAAATACATAAATACCATTCAAAAATTTTAAAATACGAAAGTCTTAAAAAAAATAATTTGTCCAAACATTAGTCCTAATTGAACAACATTAAAATCTTAAAATTAAAATTTAAAACATCAAATTTTAGTTGAAGTGGATCAACCCGACTGAAACCCATCTAACTCACAGGTAACGTGAGCCAAGTTACAGTTTGGTCAGTATCGCAAAATTTTTCAATTTTTCAATTCGATTTGTCCGGAACTTGTAATGAACCGAGTTTGCTTCGAAACCCGTTTTGATGCCTCTAGATACATGTGTAATAAGTACACATATCAGGAAATGAAGATCTATCAAATTTGATCTTTAAGTTTACTAACTGTATATATAGTTAATTGGCCCTTTATAAAATTAGTTGCACTTGTTAGCATAACAATTATAAGCTTAAAGGTTAGAATTGATAATGGACTACTTCTGAAATACTTTTTGGTTTATTATCTTCTACATTGCTGCTGTGTCTGGTTTCTGCAATAGTACTTGGTTTTTAAAACAAGTATTCCATTTTGAAAGTTTTTGGTTTTTGCTTCTCCACCTTAGATAAGTTATTTGGTTAGCTTATTTTAAACTTGATTATTATTTCCCCTCTTTCTGTGACGCTGTTGCTATGAATTCTGGTCATGATGCAAGTCAAAGTTAGGGATGAATTATGGTAACGATGCAAGTCAAAGTTAGGAAGGAAAAACTTTGTTGATCTATATACGTGTATCGATCATTAATTCTCTTGTCAACAATTAAACAATTCACTTCAATTAATTTTCTCATCATTAACGAAACAATTTACATTAAAGGAACCGAATCTAAATTTGGACTCCGCGTCAGGGTGTAAAAGTAATCTAAAATAGCACCTTATATGAGTTTAATTTACATTAATTTTGATTGCTATTGCTCCCTTACAAGAATAAACTATATGCAAAGCTACTTGGTGCCAAAAACATTTCCTTTTGATTTAAGCATTTTGAGCAAATTTTTTGTTTTTTGAGAAGCAAACATTGAGCATGTAATCCTACCGATAGTTGATCCCTTGCTATGATATTATAAGGATTTAAAAGCTTTGCACATTATTAACAGATAAACCACACAAAAATAATCAAATCAAAAATTTTTTCGCCAAGTTTAGAACACATATGGAAACAACCAAATTATTGGTATATATTACTTCATAAAAAAAAAAGTAGTTACTATACTATCTCACGCTTAGGCATTTAAGAGTTTTCTGATTCCTGCTTTTTGCTCATCAGTGAGCCTAGTTGGGAACTTGATGTTAAACTTAATCCTCAAATTCCCCTTCTTTGATGGATCTTTTGGAAGAGGCATCCCTTCTCTTGGGACAACCTCTTCATAATTGGGATGAATAACATTGTTGATTGGTATGGTTAAGTTTCTACCATCTAGGGTAGTGAGGTGCACTGTGTAACCAGTTAATGCCTCTGCAAGAGAAATCTTCTGGGTGACAACAAGATCATTTCCGTCACGAGTGAAGACACCGTGCGGTTTTTCATCGATGATGAAAACAAGGTCTGCAGGCGTCAGGTTTGGCTGTTCATTTCCCTTTTCAGGAAATGTGATCTTTGTTCCTTTCTTCCAGCCAGGCTTGACATTAATGGTCAAGATTTCCTCTACTGGCATGGTTTTTCTGCACCACAAGGAAAGAGAAAGCGTCAATAATGGGTTTGAGACAGAATGAAAATTAACAAGTAATTATCAAAAGAAACTGCAAGTACACTCTGAATGCACATTGAAATAATCCTTGAACATCACAATTTCATTCAAAAAGATTATGTGTATACACGCCTAAGACAAGGGTTTACATATTTATGCATTTTTGTCATGTTAGCATAACTATACAATATGATTATAGAGTAGAAGTTTTTTGCCAAGCACTTACTGACTTGTTAGATGAATAACCCTTATTATTTCAAGCTTAAATTCCATAAATTCATTACTGGGAACAACAATAAGTACCAAAATAAATTGGAATAAAACACTAACAGAACATCCACCATCACCATCGGTCAAATGCCTCACAGACAAACTGAAGTAACTTTTGTATACTTAGTTTAGAAGTTAATACCTGGAAAGTTTTCTATATAAAAAATGCCAAGGCAAAACTATGGCAAAACTACTTATCTTTGTTCCTTAAAGAATGTCTTTGAACACAAAGATGAGAGGGTGTACAAACTTTGCTGGGTATAAAAGATAGACTGCAGGATGTTTCAAAGTACAAATAGCATTGTTGATTATAATTACTAGAAAGTAGCAAGTAATTTTCTTCTTCAAACAATAAAGCAAACGACACTAACAAAAAGACAGTTTATGCATTAACCATTGTGTAAACTAAAACACCTATCAATCGAGGCTTGAACATTGCACACAGAAGATAGAGAAGATGGAATAGATGCACCAAAAAATAATGCAAATCACTCGATAGCTAAAAAGAGCATTCTCAAAGGACAGCCAATGAGCAAGTTCTCAAGTGTAACTTTTCAGCCCAAGCAATCAACATAAGTGAAAATAGCAGACTGCAGTCATGAAAATTGGGATCAATTAGTTTCTCGTTAGTGAATCCATATATACTTTTTCCACAACCAATTGAAAGTTCAACCATTTTCAGTCATGCACAAAATTAACATATTAGATATCATATCACATACACAACAACAAAAACTAAGAAAGCCAGAAGATTCTCAAACATAGAAGAAGAAATAGCAAGGCAATAACTTCTACTCACCCACTAGCATCTGCAATTTCTCTAGAGATTTTCATCTTCTTTGTAATCCCTTTATATATCTCCTCAAGAGTGCAGGGCAATTTCTTCTCAATGGGAGGAGCTTTCCGAGGTGCACCTTGACTCATATGTACTCCTCCCCCTTCCCCAAAAGATGCAAACATATCATCACCAAACATTCCACCAGGGAACCTTGATCTCATGCCACCGCCACTGCCGCCGCCACCTCTCCCACCCATTCCACCAAATGGGCTTGAGAACCCAAAGAACTCTGCAAAAATGTCATCGGCATTCCTCGGATTGAACCGAAAAGAACCCGGGATATCTCCTGTGGAGAAGAAAGTAGTTCCAGTTCCAGCACCGCCAGCATCAGGAGGAGGAACCTGACCCTTCAGACCCTCTTCTCCATATTGATCATAGATTGCTCTTTTTTGGGGATCACTAAGTACCTTCAATAATCACAACAGAAAAAAAAGTAAGAATCACCCCCAGACCAACCTCTCTATTAGATTTCACTGTTACACTCCTAATTTCAGAAGAAGAGAAACTCAAAATTTTGCATACCCTAATGGAAAAACATTAGAAATTACAATAGCAGATGAATTAATTCACTCCTAATTTCAGAAAAAACTACAAAATTGCAACACCCCTATGGAAAAACATCAGAAATCACAGTAGAAGAAAAAGAAGTAAGCAACACCCAGATGAAATATTTGATCGAGTTTCACTATTTAACTCCCAATTCCACAAAAGGATAAAAAAAATTGCAACACCCTTATGAAAACATACCTCGTATGCTTCGGAAATCTGCTTAAACTTAGCTTCAGCTTCTTTCTTGTTGTTGGGGTTCTTATCAGGGTGCCATTTCATAGCAAGTTTCCTATAAGCCTTCTTCAAGTCATCGTCTTTGGCGCTCCTATCAACCTGCAAGATCTTGTAGTAATCCACACCCATCGTTGGTGGTGAAGGTGTCTCTTCTTCTTCTACTCTTTTTCTCTTCAGGGTTGCGGTTGTTATACTCCTTCCTTGCTATGCTATGAGCTATCTCACAAAACAACTCAGAGAACTTGTGCTTGGAATTTGAGGTTGTTGATGATGATGGTGTCAAAGGAATAAGGTGTTTAAATCATTCGGGTATTGAAGTTAGTGTTCTACAGGTGTAGGATCTCGATCCTGGTGGAAAGTTCCAGAAACTTACCCGGTTGCGGTTGATGGCTTTCTATTTCTTCTAGGATGTTTTGGAAAATCATTGATTGATTGTAAGCTGTTGTCTAGTTTAAAATATACTTTTTCTTTGTAAATATTAATTATTATTAGTGCTCTCTATTATTATAATTTATCATGTAATAAAAAAATTATTTTAAAATAATTATTATTTTAGTTTTAATATTATATCAATTACATTTTTCATTAATACTTCTTATGATATTAATGATAAATAATAAAATATATAAATAAATTAATAATAATATAAAGTTAATTTAATAAAATTAATACTCTTGTTATTTATTATTTTTATATATAAAATAATCTACGATCATTATTATTTTAAGATGGGAATTCTTTGACAATAGTAATTCTTGCTTTGGTACTTTACGTTTTAAAATCACGTTTTAGTCTTTTTAAATTTGTAATGTTATCCAAAATGATTAGTTTGTCACCAATTTCACACTAATGTGGTAAGTGTTTTAAATTTTAAAATAATTAATTTTAATAAAATAATCATTTTTAACTATCACAATTTATTAATTTCATTAAAATTATAAACCCATATTATATCTTTGAAGAAAAGATGATTTGGAAGAAACTTTTTACTATTTAGTGAGCCTACGAAGGAGAGACAGTTTGATTGAAGTCATCAACAATTTAACAATGGAAATTCATGAAAAAAACACAATTTACTAGTAGAAAATGAAAGATTTATAATTCATGATTTCATCATCAATTTTTTTTATCTATCAGAATCCAAGACAGAGTCAATAATTTTACAACAATTTACACACCATTAGAGTAATTTGGTTGTTAAGAAGGAAAGATGGTTTGAAAGGAAATTTTTACTATTTAGTGTGTTTCCTACCACGGACAAACACACTTACTTGGAGGGGTCTTAAATTGATCCCCATAACTTTTTTAATATATATATATATATATATATATATATATATTAAAGGAGAACAAAAAATATGAATGTAGAATGATTCAAGTGGTCACCAATTTAACAATGGAAATCCATGTGATAATGAATTAAACAGAACATGCTAGTGAAAAATGAAAGATTTATAATCCATGATATTATCATTGATTTATTTTTATTCGTGGGAATTAAAGATTGTGTTAGTGAATTTACAACAACCCTTGCACTCTTATTCAACCAATTAAGTTAGACTCATTTAACGATCATCAATTTGAGATAAGGGATAATTAGAATCTTCAATGATATTATATTTAAGATAATTATATATATATATATATATATATATATATATATTATGTAAAAGGAGGGGAAAATATATGAATGAAGGTTGATTGAAGTCATTGCCAATTTAACAATGGAAATTCATGGGAAAATGAAATAAACACAATTTGCCACTAGAAAATGAAATATTTATAATCCACCATTTTTTCATCAATTTAAGATTAGGGATAATAAAATAAAGAGGTTAATGGTTAAACTCGTTAGTGTCAATTTTTACATGGTCAATCAATTAGAATCTTCAATGATATTATATTTAAGATAATTATATATATAATGTATATTTAAGATAAGAGTAAATTACACATACCTCCTTAAAGTTTAAAGAAATTACACATGTCTTTCATTCTTTTGAAAAACATACATATGTTTCCCCTAAGGTTTGAGAAAATTACACACATCTTCCTTATGTTTTTAAAACCTACACAAACCCCCTAAGTATAGTCTAAACATTTGATAGTAGAAAGTCATATCCATTGACAATTTTCATTAAAAAGGCTAAAAAAGCGACGTAAAAAATTTGAAAAACATGACATTTTCTACAACACACATGTAGGTTCAAATGTATCTGAACCTAATTATAAAAAGGGTGTAATAATTATTAAAGTTATAACTTTTATTAATTCAACCGTTTAATTATATCTACTTATTACCAAAATTGTTTTTGTCAAATTTTGTCAAAATTGAACAACAACGACAAAAGATAATCAAATGGTCCATAATTTAGTATATTTTGAAATGTTTATATTACGTTGATTTTAATATATATATATATATATATATGAACAAGGTATAAATTTTTTTGGATTAATATGAAATTTTGCATATGTGATCTATGTGAAAGGAATTTTTCAATCCAATAGTGAGTTTTAAGAAAACATTATTTAGTTGAAAATTATAAAATAATATAATAATTATAAAAATTACTTTAGTGTAATTTGATCCCTCCGTTATATATATATATATATATGTGTGTGTGTGTGTGTGTGTATGTGTGTGTGTGTGTGTGTATTAGAGTAACTATTTTATTTAGGAGATTTGACTATGTAAATGATAATATTTAAGTTTTTTTTATACATAATGCTTCATTTGATCATTTATATAAAAAACAAATAAGTATTTTTTTTGTTCTAATTGTTATATACAGGGGAAGCTGGAAGAGGATCAACACAAGGATGAAGTCATGTGTCTTAAATAGATATTAGCTTTTTACATGTCATTCAATTGAAGACATTTGTTATTTGTTAAGTTGTTTAAGAGCCTCATCTTATGATCCCTTGCATTGCATAAATATGATCATTAGCATGCATACATGATTTGTGAAAAGCATAAAGGTTTTCATGTTTGCATAAAGAAGCAAATTTCTCATGGTTAATGATGCAATCCAAAAACCAAGGCAAGGAAGGAAGACTTGGAATTCTAAATGGAGATACTTCCTTTGGTGATTAAAGGGTCAATGACAAGGGCTAGGGCTCAAACACTTCAAGATCATATCCAATCCAACTTATATCTCTTGGAAAAGCAAGAAGAAGCCCACAAAAGTAGTGAAAACACAAAAGGAGTGCTGTCTGTTGTAATAGATTAAAAGCATCCTGTAACAGATTAAAAGCATCTTTTTTG
>PYAF01000358.1:54443-74208 GCA_007407185.1 Glycine tomentella
GGGTTGATAAAGGGGAGGTTCTTGTAAAAGCTTGTAAGAATATTTTATAATAGTGGAACTCTAATTCAGTGTGAATTAGAAGAAACTGGATGTAGCTTCAGGTTTTGAAGTGAACCAGTATAAATTGCTTGTGTTCTTATTTCTATATCTCTATTCTCATCTTATTCATTGATCTTTAATTCTTTGAATCATATTCATTATTCAACAAGTTCTATTTTGATCTATTGAATTCTTGGGCTGAGCTATTTGATTGAGTAAAAGGTTTCTTGGTTTTGAAAGTGATAAAGATTCTGAAACTCTGATTTGAATTTGATTTTTTAAATACCAAGGTTCAACCAATTCACCCCCCTCTTGGTTGTTGTGAAGTATTGCTATTACTTTCACTAATTAATCGATTACAAGGAAATAGTAATCGATTGCACAGTACAAAATACAGAATATGTCTCCTTAGGTTAATCGATTACCATCTTATCTTAATTAATTACATTAGCACGTTTTGAAATAGAGACTGTCTGTGATAATCGATTACATCACTCATATATCTTTCCAGAAAGAACTAAAAACACTTTAATCAATTAAATATGATATTAATCAATTACTTTAGTTAAAATAATTGATACATGGACGATTTAATCGATTACATTCAGTTGAATAAGTTTTCTATAAAAAGTAGTTGTGTCTTTTGCTTTGGACAGAACTTGATAATTCGAATTTTTCATCACTTTCAAAAGCCCTCTGATTCTGGAAAAAGATATACTGAGATACATAGCTCTTGTTCCAAAACCAAGAAACACATGCATCATTGATCAAATTGTTTTGGACAAGATTTGACAAGAGTTTTCATGGAGAGCTGATTTCAAGATTGCATTCTTTTCAACCTGATTTCTGTTTGGTAAATTCATTCACTCACATTTTGAGGATCATAAGGTTGTATCTCTCTTAAACTCTTGCAGTAATTCATTTGTTACTTTTGTTTCTTGTAAGTTCCTATTTCAAAGAGGTTCTTTAAACTAATTAGTCATTCACCCAACAACCTTATGTCCCAAGGTCAGACATTTCAAACTCACTCTTTATTAAGTCCTTGAACCCTTCAACCTCACTGGAGTCACTTCTAGTCACCAGTAGGTCATCTATATAAAGGTATATTAGTACACGACTTGATTCAGACCCTTCCTTGTACTACACTCCATATTCAACTATGCATTATTTGTATTCATGCTTGATCAGAAATGAATTGATTTTTCAGCATCTAGGAGCTTGCCTTAGGCCATATAAATCCTTATTCAGGTGGTTGAGTAACATATACATCTTCATTGATAGATCCATTCAAGAAGGCAAATTTCACATCTAGGTGATACACATGCCAATTTCTTTTGCTAGCTAAAGCCATAGTTAGTCTGATTGTTTCAATTTTGGCCATTGTTGCAAAGACTTCTTTGTAATCTACTCCATCTTTTTGTAGAAATCCTTTAGCCACTAACCTGAATTTATGTTTAGCCACTGATTCGTCATAATTTAGTTTGAGCTTGAAGATCTATTCCACTTCTATTGGTTTCTTCTTTGAAGGTAATTTTGTTAGTTTCCATGTGTGATTCTTCCCAATTGATTGTAGCTCTTCAATCATAGCTTGTTTCCAAGCTTGTTCTCTAGCAGCTTCTTTGTAGTCTACAGGTTCAGTATCAACAAGCAAAGCAAAGTGAACTAGATCACCATCATCTGTCACAACATTATTAGGAAAAATTTCAAACTGGTCAAATCTGGTTGGCATGTGTCTATCTCTCCATGGTCTCTGATTTGCAATAGTTCCCTCACTAACTTCATTACTCCCAGACATTGGAATGGTATCATCTGCTCCCTCAATGTCTGAGTCATCATGTTCTTTATTTCCAGTTTTAGCTTCCTTGTGTGAGTCAGTTTCAGGAATTACTGATCTCAATTGGCCCTATTGTTTCTCCCAGTCCCAGAATTCACTTTCACATACAAGCACATCTCTGCTGATCTCAACCTTCCTTTTGATTGGATTGAATAACCTATAGGCACTTGTGCTATGATATCCAATCAAAATTATGTTTTCACTCTTATCATGTTGTTTCTTCCTCTTAGCATCTGGAATATGCTTGTAGCATAGGGAACCAAATACCTTGAGATGGTTGATCACTGGTTTCTTTCCACTCCAAACCTCCCTAGGGACCTTCTTATGTAATCTCTTAGTGGGGCATTTATTTAGATAATAGGTTGCAATAGCAACAGCCTCACCCCAAAAAGACTTTGGAAATTGCTTCTGGCTTCAACAAACTTCTGCACATGTTGAGGATTTTACTATTTCTCCTTTCTGCAAGTCCATTGTGTTGAGGAGTATAGGGTGTTGTCACTTCATGTTGAATGCCCATTTTCTCACAAAAACTTTAAACTGCTCTGGATGTGTATTCTCCTCCACCATCTTTCCTCAGGATCTTCAATTTCTTCCCACATTGTCTTTCAGCCATAGTTTTGAACTTCTGAAGAATCTCAAACACTTCACTTTTGTGCTTGATCATGTAGAGCATCATCCCCTTACTATATTCATCCACTAGTGTCACAAAGTATAGGTTTACCCCTAGTGAAGGAGTCTTAAAAGGTCCACAAACATCAAAATGAACATGTAATAGACTTGTAGCTCTCATAGGTAAGTGGGAATTGAAACTTAACCTTGCTTGTTTACCAAGCATGCATGATTCATATGATTTATCAAGTGCTGTGATTCTAGGCAGACCTACCACCATTTCATCATTATGTAACTGACTCAAACTTCTAAAGTTTAAGTGGCCATACCTGAGATGTCAAAGCTAACCTTCATTAATTCTAGCTACTAGCACTCCACTTGTGCAGTTTTGATTGATGTTTGGAAGGTCTTATTTCTGGATAGTGGAGACTTTAGTATCAGCCTTTGCCTTGAGTCAAACAATTGCAAGTCATTCTCCTTCATCACTGAAAACCCTTTTTCTATTAACTGTCCAACACTTATTAGGTTGCACTTCATACCTGATACAAACAAAACTTCCTCAATCATTAAAGCCTTGCCATCTTTTCTCTGAATTACTGTAACGACTCACCTCATGGCTACGATATCACTAACTCTTAATCGTGCAGATTTCAATTTTTAATAAAATTTCATTAATTTGATTATGAAAATGATGGTAAATTTTTCGCGATAATAGAATTGTCATACACATATTATAACTACATATTTAAACATATTGTACATATATATTAAATCAGTACATGTCATCCACATGTTAGAACTTCCTTTAGCTTTACATGTATATACACCTGAAATTACCTAAAGCCAAAGACTAACTAAGAGAGAGTTGATTAACAAAACACAACTCTTTCCCCAAAAAGAAATCCAACGTCATCACGTCGGCTTGGCGGCTCCAACCAAAAAGAAGATCTTCCTCCAAAGTTACCTACTGCTGCTCATCTACTCCCACGAACGAAAGTTCGTGATCATCACAGGTTCCAACCACACGATACAACAAATGCAAGGGTGAGTTTATTATATAAAGACCAACAAACATCAAATACCAGCAATTGGGAACGAAACAAGATTATCCACCACAATCATTAACAAAAATCCATAAATTCCAATACACACTTAACAAACCAATCATCCAATGCATTTCACAACTCAAACAATCATGCATAGAATGATGCATGCACCTGACTCATCTATCAACATGCAATATGGTACCATCTCCGAAAATAGTCTCTCACAGGAAAAATGATTCACTGCCTATCAGGGCCACCCTGTCGTTCACTGGTCATTCCCCCACCGGTGATCAGCCAGCGTCGCAAGGGAATTCCAAACCTGATGACCCCTTAGTACCTATGTTCTCAGCCCACTGAAACCCACAGGTACGCGAGTGCATTCATTCTATTTCCACACATACAAATGAAGTATGAAACATGGGCATCATCAATGCATGACCCGACTAGGAACAAATCCTTCCTTGCAAGGGTAACCCGTCATGCACCCCCATGTACATACATACCACACCAATGTGGGCTCACCGATGCACTGACCGTGGCTAGGAACAAATCCATCCTCGCAAGGGTAACCAACAGGTCATTGCATCCCACGTGTACATACACAGCCTACAACCATGGGCACCATCAATGTATGACCTGGCTAGGAACAAATCCTTCCTTGCAAGGGTAACCAGTCATACACCCCCCATGGGTATCCATGTATATCCACACACAATGACATTGGTCACATCAATGTCATCTCTCATCAATGTCATTATCAACCTCAACATCATATCATTTCAATATCATCATCATGCATATCAACATTATCTCATTTCAACATCATCAACAACGTCAACATTATCTCATTTGAACATCATCAACTACCTCAATGGCATCTCAATTTCAATATCATCAACGACATCACAAGCAATCACAATTCGCATCTATACATAATACATATGCCTGAGATTCACATTTCCTAGATCTTCAAACAACCCAAATTTCATACATTCACAATTCATCATATCATAAGACTGATATTTTAAGAAAAATTCTAAATTAAAGAGGAGGACTACAATATAGAAAACACACTCTTATGCCCATTTAAAAAATTTAATAAAGAATTAAATAGGAAAACATATTCTAAAATTTTGGACAGAGTCTTCTCTGTAATTAAGACTTTTTCCAAAAATCCAATCATTACAACAACAATATCATTCAAAATTTATCCAGCCAGTAACGGTACCCGAATCACAAGAGATATCAAGAGAGGCTTAAACTAGCTAGAATAAGACAAAAGAAACTAAGATTACCTCAAGGAAACCAAGAAAAAAGGATTCGGAGCTTCATTCTCTACTGAAACTTCAAGAAGAGTTTTGAAGATTTCGCTCTGATTAAATGGTTCCTCTCCGTGCGGTGGTCTCATGGCAAGCAACGGCGGTCCATGGTGGTCACCGGTGGTCTTGGATGGTGGTGGGAGGTTGGGGGAAGAAAACCTTCATTTTCGTGATTTGTCGCTGTTGGTTACTATTTATGATCGCCTTCACTCGCCCAGGTGAGCAAAAATGCCTGCAAAATTCGCCTGGGTGAGCTGACCTAATTCTAGAATTTTCTGCTTCGGTGAAAAATTAATTTCTCACGTTCCAGATATTATTTTGACAATCTCAATGGTCAAAAATTACATATATGGGTTAGGAACCCATAATGGTGATTTTACTGAAACAGGTTTCGGGTCAAACTCGGAATCATCAATTACAACGTAGCTTGGACAAACTTCACATACTTGACATTTATACTAAGCAATAGCACATGGATAATTCACATAAAATTTCAACTAATCCTAATTAATAAGGAAATCAAATAATACAAGGATTACATCACACATATATTTCAAGTTATCGAAATTTCAGGGTGTTACAATTACAATTTTTCCCATGCCTTCTGCCATTAGTGATTTGCTATCAGCAAGTTTGATTTGAGTCTTCTTGCTTGGATCAAACTCAATCAACCAATCCTTATAACCAGTCATATGGTTTGAACATCCTGTATCAAGATACCAATTTTTACTATGTGATTCACCTTCATTGGTTGTCATCATCAACAAAATTGGATCAGAATTAGACTCATGCTCCTGGGCAACATTGGCTTCTTCATTGTTATTTCTACTTGACTTCCCTTTCTTGAACCAACACTCACCGGCATAGAGACCATATTTTTCACAATTGAAACACTGCACCTTCCTTTGTCATACCCATTTTCTCCATCTTTACCATTTGAATTCTTCCAAGACCCCTTGCTAGAGGATTCTGATTTGTCTTCCTTCCTTTTCCTATCTTTCCAGTTTCCTTTTGAGTATTTTTCTTTCTCTGATCCCTTCTTCCAGTTCTTTCCACCATTGTTTCTTTTAGAGATTTGGGCTTGGTCTACAGTCTTCAACACACCTCTATCAAGCAGTTACAATTCTTGAGCTTCTAAAGAACCTTGCAATTCTTCAATCTTCATAGCTTCAAGATCCCTTGATTCTTCAATTTCCATTATTATATAGTCAAATGAGGGGGTTAAGGTTCTCATGATCTTTTCAATCACTGCTTGATCAGGGACCTTTTCACCACAATTCTTCATTTGATTCACAAGATTAAATAGTCTTGTGAAGAATTCTGAAATCCTTTCACTATACTCCATTTGAATCAACTCATACTGCCTCCTTAGTGATTGAGATCACATTTTCTTGACCTTTTCATCACCCTTGAAGCACACTGCAAGAGTATCCTAAGTTTCTTTTGTTGAACTGGTTTCTTGAATTTTCTCAAAGATATTTGGATCCACACATTGGTGGAATAGAAACAATGATATTCCATCAATCTTTATTTCTTCCCTATGGACTGCTATTTGTGCCTTAGTTGCATTTTCACTCAGTGCTTTAATTCCTTTCTCAAAAACATCAAGCACACCTTGAAATCTAAAGAGAACTCTCATTTGAGAACACCATTTCCCAATTCTTGATTCTTTTAAGAACTAGTAAATTCCCAAGAATGCCATTGTTTCTTGTCATGATCCTTCAACTAGTGTGTGTATTGAGTTGTGCAAATCAAACCAAAAGCTCTGGATACCAATATGTTAGAACAAATTGAAAGAGATGATGAATGACAATCTATTCTTTAAGAAAGAAGAAAGAAAAAGATTTAGTTCTTGGAGAGAAAAGATGGAATGACAAGTGTTTTGTGCATCATTAGAATTTTTTGACTATTAGGTGTTACACCACCACTCATTTTATACAGTTCAACTCATAGTTGGTAGTTAGTTATAACTACCACTCTCAACACTTCATTAGTTGTTATAATAGATATTCAACTATATAACAACTAAGACCAAATGATATTAAACTATTTAATTGTATTTTATCATATTTCAACAGGATCAAGGCTAAGGTTCCCCAATGCTCTTTCTCTTTTTACGAGTGGCAAATGCAACCTTTGTTGTGCATTAAAACACTTGTACGATGGCCTATTTGGTTGGGGCTTTGGGGAGTTTTTGGAATCATTTTAACCAGTTTGGAAGGGGAAAGAAGGGTTTATTTATATCCCATCTTCACGGGTTTCGATATCTATACTTTGAACTGAGTTGTCGGCTTTGTGATCTCATTTCAAATCTCTTCTTTCCTTGATAATATCTTATATTTGCTTTCCAAAAAAAGTTCAATATGTTTTTGAAATAAACTAAAATTTATGACATTATTAATTAACAATAATTAATTTAACTATATTTATTAGTCTTAATAAATTAATTGTTCATTTCTCATAAAAAGAATCCAAGAAAATATCCTATTTTTTATATTTTGTATCATAGAGATGTTTTATTTTCTCTTTTTATATAAAATATTTGAGCGTCTTTTAATTTTCTTTCTAGTAGTTTTTTCTCTCGTAATCTGAGTTAACTCAGAGTTCATAATTAGCCTCTCAAGTACTCAATATTAGCTTCGTCCTCGAACCTCACATCTTTTTCTCTATATTTTAATTCAAATATTTTTTCTTTTTCATTTTCTTTCACTCAATCAAACCTACCGTATACCTTTCTTCCTCCTTACTCATCAGTTTCACTTTTCTCAGTGAGCGACAGACCCTGAAACTTGCCCATTGTGTCTCCACTACCCTTCTTCCTCCTCCATTATTGTGCAATGCATGGTTACCAACAACTCTAATATCTTGCTTCATTGAATTCGCAACACTTGTGGATTATAACTCCAGGTCTCTCCTTCTATTTGATTTATTTATTTTTGAGTTGATGATTAAAAAACATTAGGCTGCATGTTGTTCTAGTTTCTAGTTTAAAATTTGAAGTTATGATGTATAAAATGTTGCTACCACTATGGTGCTCTAGTGTTATTTGGATGTTTTTTATTTCCTTTAGAAAGATGAATAACAACTTTGTTTTGTCACTACACGATGTTGAGGTGGTTAGTGATTCTTTGTCGTGAACAAATTTTTTTAGTCAGTGTTCTTGATTGGTTTTAATTAGGGTTTGAATTCAAGTGCTTCAATTTTAACTTTAATTTTGTGCAATCATTCTTTGATAGGAATTTGAATTTTGAGAATTGGGGACTTAGGCTATAACTTCTTCTTTATAAATTAAAATTGTTGTAGTTATTACTATTATGTGATTTTTAACAATATTTTGCTATTTAACATTTAATAAAAATGTTATTCAAAATTTTTTATAACATTTAAAAAATATTGTCAAATATTGTTACATAATTTATAAAGATCGTCTCCACAGGAACTTGAGTTACTCAATTATTTTTAAATAAAAACAACAGTTTAATAGTTATGTACAATAAGATAAGCAGAATTTCATGACTTGGTGACAATAACATAATTAACGAAAATATCAAAAATAATAGATTTAGTGTGTCAAAATTATGGAAAATTATGAACAACTATGGAAACAAGTAAAGCAAGTTTAATTAATTCAAGAAAAGTAAAGGATTGGACTTCATCGTTCATACCCTTAGTATCCAATTAACGTTACCATGCATAATTCATTTTGTATCATTATTGATGCACACGTTAAATCACCCCAAATCGATCCCTCGCATTTGGGTATCCTAAGGATATTTACTAAATATCGATCACTCGCATATGAAATAAATATCCCAGCATTACAATCATAATCTCGTGTTGGTTGCAATCAAAATGTTATGCTCTATTCCTAGCAACGTAACGTAATGAGTAAAATCATTCAGTTCAAATCCTAAGAGTACTTTCGAGTCAAACTTAGAATCCAATTTCATGAAAATAGTGATCAAGTAGAATCAAACATTAAGAACATAATGAAATCACCAATAATGAGTAGAAAAGATTCATGCATATAACAAATATTAAAAGAGATACATAAGGGTACGAAGATTACATCCAATCCTTAGGAGAAACTAGCTGATCATTATGGATAGCACTCGATCAACTGAAGAAATGATGAAGGAAGACATCATCGATCCTCTTTGGCAGAATTTCCTCACCAATTTCTCACTTCTCTCACTCTCTCTAAACTTCTTAAACTGATCCTCACGTTTTGTCTCTCTAAAAAAACATCTTCTCTTCTTCATTTGCATGGCTTTTTATAGGCATTGGTTCGCCCAAGCGAGTGATTTAGCCTTGTTTCACTCGCCTGGGCGAGTTAAAACTTAATCCTGAAGAATTCCACTCACCCAGGTGAGTGATTTACACATGATATGCTCGCCTGGGCGAGTTAAAACTTAGCCATGAAGAATCTTCATTAGCCTAGGCGAGTTTGGGCGAAATTAGCTCCCAGAAATGACCTTTTTGTCATTTTTGCTTGTCTTGATTGCTTTGGATGCCCTGGATATACTTCATACCTATCGAAACATCAAAATTGAGTGGACTAATCTTCCAAAATGTAAACAACAACATTTATATATCTACCAACTACAAAACAAATACGATTAGGGCAGATTTATAACCAAATTTAATGAAATCAAAAGATAAGTGTCATCATTATAATCCTGAAATTAACTAAAACATGGCACTTATCAACTATCCCCTACCTAGAATCTTGCTTGTCCTCAAGAAATTTGTAAAGAAACTAAAACTATGAATACTAGAAGTATAAAACTTAAAATACTTCAATATTTCTATATCAAAAAAAGATTTACGAACATGCTTTGTAAAGAATCAACTTTCAAAAGTGATCAGAACACATTTTTCAAATAATCAACCTTGAGAATTGAAAACACAAAATATGAAATTCACAAAACCAAATGAGATTAAGAACAATTTATATTTCATTTCTAAAGAACATTAAAGAAAACACTTGATTGATTCAAACAGAGGAAAACCTCTCAAAGGTGTTTAATTCTCCCATAGGTAAGTGTTTCTTCTCAATTCCAACACTGATATGTTATCAATTTTGCAGTTTATTTTCCATCAAATCAAAGTACATAATTATCATGGATCTTTAGGACTTTTTAGTGTTGGGCCTGACTTTTGAAGGAAATCTTGGTTTTTCGGGATATTCAAAGTTACCCTAAGAATAGGAGAGCAAACAAAGATAAAACAAGCTATCATCATTTCCTATTTCTTTTCTTTTTCTACCAAGTTTATCAATGTTTCTTATTTCAACCTTCCAATCACCCAACTTGTAGAATTTACAACACTCTGTACAATTTTCATTTTTCACAAGCAATTTGTTTCCTTTTTCTTTTCTTCTTTTTCTTTTTCTGTCTCTTTTCTTTCTTTACTTTTCTACAACTATAGCCACATTTAAAACAAAGTATTTTTCATCACTTTAGCCATCCAAATGATAGAAATTTCCAACAAAAAATCCCTTTGCTCTCCTAACCTAAGGTAAGGTAGGAAATTCTTAACCTAGGTTAGTGTTCCAACAAAATCATAAGTGTTTAGGCTCAAAAGGGCTAGCAAATGGTAAGTCATTGTATATTGGGATAGCTTTTTGGCCAGTGGCTTTAAAATATTTAAGAAGAAAGAAGATCTAAATCATATCCATGCATCATATGTCATGACAACTAGAAATTTATGCAAAATCAACTATAGAACATATCAATGAGGACACTCAACGCAATTTCTGTGGGTACATACAGTCACTTAAGCTTATGGTCTGTTTTCATGTTCAAATCAAATTAGTGTTTCAAAAAGATGTTCTTTATCAGCTCCATGTAAAAACATCTGCCTTCTTTTGGTGAAAACCATTCCTTGTTTTTCATTCTCAAAGTTTCCAAAAATAATTTTGTTTGTTCTGATCCAATTTCAAAAAGCAAGGTTCACAAACACTATCTGTTGATTCTTTCCAAAAATGTGTTATATTCAAGAAAATTTTCTTTTAAGTCCCAAAAAATTTATATATATTCTACAACTATGCTAGTAAAACAAAATTTATAATAAAAAATGTGTACTTCCAAAAAGATGAAACCATTTGTGTACATTATCAGAGTATGTAGTACCAAAAAGAATCATAAACGTGCACAATTATCTAAGCAAATAGTCTAACATAAAATATAAGGAAATAAAGTATTGAAAATTTTAAATATAAAACAGTAAAGAAAACGGTAAAGAAATATAAAGAAAATGTCACAAATTTTTGAAGATCATGGATGAGGAGCTCAGTCTCCTTCATTCAGATAATCAACAAGATCTGTCATGTTCTTCATCCTCATCTTCTCTACCTCCTCTTGAAAAATAGGTCTGTCCCCAGGCCATGCAATGATAGGTCTAACAAAGCAAATGATATATTTTTAAAAAACATATAAGACATAAAATTCAAAAGTAAAGTTTAGAAATATACTTCAAAAACCTAAAACATAAAATTCAAATAAAATTAAAGTAGAGTTTAGAAACACTGGGTTGCCTCCTAGGAGCGCTTTCTTTACCGTCTTTTTAACTGTACGCCTTTGTTGTAGCTCAAACTTCCTGCAATTGGATCACAATGGTGAGTCTCTCAACATCACCACCCACGTAATGTTTGATTCTGCTACCATTTACAGTCCATGTCCTCTTCATGGTTGGATCTTCTAGTATAATAGCTCCATATGGCATGACTTCATTGATGATGAATAGTCCAGACCACTTAGATTTCAGCTTACCTGGAAACAATCTCAATCTAGAGGTAAATAACAAAAAATGTTGACCAAGCTGAAAATTCTTTTACAAAAGCTTTTTATCATGATAAATTATAACTCGTTGCTTATAAAGCTTAGAATTTTCATAAGCTTGAAATCTCAATTCCTCCAATTCATGAAGTTGGAGCTTCCTGTGTTCACCAACTTCCTTCAGATAAAAATTCAGAAATTTCAATGCCCAGTAAGCTATGTGTTCTAACTCAATAGGTAGATGACAAGATTTGCCATAGACCAATTGGAAGGGTGTGAGTCCTGTAGGGGCATTGTATGCTGTTCTGTATGCCCACAGAGCTTCATCTAGCTTTTAAGACCAATCCTTCCTTGATTGAGCATCTGTTTTCTCCAATATCTTTTTGATTTCTCTATTAGAAACTTCATCTTGCCCATTGGTCTGGGGATGATAAGGTAAGGCTACCTTGTGTCTGACACTACAGTGTTGGAGAACTTTTTGGAGTTGGACATTATAGAAATGAGATCCTCCATCACTTATCAACACTCTTGATGTCCCAAACCTTGAAAATATGTTTTTCTTTAGGAAGCGAATGACAGTTTTTGCATCAGCGTGTTGTACAGCTACCACTTCCACCCATTTAGTTACATAGTCCACAACCAATAAAATGTATTCATTTGAGTAGGATGATGGAAATGGACCAATGAAATCTATCCCTCAGCAGTCAAAAGTTTCAACCTCTAGAATGTTTTGCAGTGACATTTCATTTCTTCTAGAGATTCCACCTGTTCTTTGGCAGTTATCACACCTTTGGACATACTCATATGCATCTTTAAACAATGTAGGCCAATAGAATCCAGATTGGAGAACTTTTGCAGTAGTCCTCTCTCCATTGTAATGGCCTCCATAAGGTGAACTATGACAATGCCACAATATACTTCTTGCCTTCCCCTGAGTTACACATCTTCCCAGGAGATTATCTGCTCCAATTTTGAAGAGGTAAGGATCATCCGACACAAAGTATTTAGCATCCCTGAAAAACTTCTTTCTTTGGTGCCAGGTATAATCATCAGGAATTGCACCAGCCGCTTTGAAATTTGCCATTTCAGCAAACCATGACCTTTCTGCAACGTTGAATAGTTTTTCATCAGGAAATTCCTCTCAAATTTTAGGACCTTGTGTGGTTACTTCATCACTGGTAAGTCCAGAAAGATGATCAGCTACATGATTTTCACTCCCTTTCTTATCCTTGATTTCTATATCAAATTCCTGTAAGAGTAGAATTCAACAGATAAGTCTGGGTTTAGAATCAGCTTTCAGTAGCAAATATTTTATGGCAGCATGATCAGTAAAAACTACAACTTTAGATCTTATCAAATAAGATCTAATTTTTTTTCAAAGCATACACTACTGCAAGCAATTCTTTCTCAGTTGTTGCATAATTGATTTGAGCTTCATTTAAAACTTTGCTTGCATAATGTATGGCATGAAAAATTTTATTCTTCCTTTGACCCAAAACTGCTCCTACAACATAATCACTTGCATCACACATTATTTCAAAATCAAGTGTCCAATTTGGTGCAGTGATTATGGGTGCAAATATTAGTTTTTGTTTCAAAATGTCAAAAGCTTTTAAACAGGAATCATCAAAATGAAATGGACCTTCTTTGTTTAAGAAATTGCTCAATGGTTTGGAAATCTTAGAAAAATCCTTGATGAATCGTCTATAAAATCCTACATGTCCCAAAAAGCTTCTAATGCCTTTGACATTTGTTGGTGGAGGCATTTTTTCAATGACATCCACCTTGGCTTTGTCAACCTCAATCCCATGAACAGAGATTTTGTGACCCAATACAATACCATCAGTTACCATAAAATGGTATTTCTCCCAATTGAGCACAAGATTTGTTTCAATACATCGTTTCAAAACAATATCAAGGTTAGACAAACATATATCAAAAGAAGATCCAAAAACAGAGAAATCATCATGAATACTTCAATGTTTTTTTCAACGAGATTAGAAAAAATAGCAAGCATGCATCGTTGAAAGGTAGCAAGTGCATTACAAAGACCGAAAGGCATTTTCCTGTAGGCAAAAACACCGAAGGGACAGGTAAAAGTTGTTTTCTCTTGGTCTTTAGGATTAATATTTATTTGATTATACCTGAATAACCATCAAGAAAATAGTAATATTGTTGAGCTGGTAGTCTCTCTAGCATTTGATCCATGAAAGGTAATGGAAAATGATCCTTTTTGGTGGCTTTATTGAGCTTCCTGTAATCAATACACATTCTCTAACCCGTAACAGTACGAGTTGGAATAAGCTCATTTTTATCATTTTTAACAACAGTTATAACATTTTTCTTGGGTACTACCTGTATAGGGCTTACCCATTGACTATCCGAAATAGGACATATCATTCCAGCCTCAAGTAGCTTGACTACTTCCTTTCTGACCACTTCTTTCATGGTTTGATTAAGACGTCTTTGAGGCCGAGCTACATGTTTATAATTCTCTTCCATCAAAATTTTATGAATACAATAAGAAGAACAAATACCCGTTAGGCCTGATAAGTTCCAGCCATTCTTGCAAAACTTTTATCAATTTCTTTTCTTCTTCTTCAGAAAGATTTGCATTAATGATGACTAGTTTTTGGGAATCACCTGCAAGAAAACATCTTTTAAATGGGGAGGTAATACCTTTAGTTCCAGCTTTGATTCCTCTTTTTGCTTATCTTCTTTTAATTCTTCAAAGAGAGATTGGTGTTAAGGAATTTCTTTGCAAGCATTCAGCTGTTGAAGACATTCTGATCTTTCCTTATTTTCACATTCATCTCTGTCTTTGAATGCTTCGATTAGTGCTTTCTCTAAACCATATTTTCTGTGAATCAATCTTTTAGAGTCAGAAATTACTTCGTTCAAAACATTTACTCTAAAATATTCTCTTCTATCTGTTGGATGCTTCATGGCTTTAAGGACATTAAATTGTACTTCATCATCTTGCACCCTCATAGTGAGTTTTCCTTCATCAACATTAATCAATACCTTAGCAGTCTTCATGAAAGGTCTACCAAGAATCAATGGAACTTCACTGTCCTCATCCATATCCATCACTACAAAGTCGACTGGAAAGAAGAATTTGTCAACTTTCACCAATACATCTTCAATGATGCCATAAGGACGCTTGATAGTTCTATCAGCTAATTGCAGAGTCATCCTTGTTGGTTTGATTTCTACTTCTCC
Organism: Glycine tomentella; assembly: GCA_007407185.1. Classification (NCBI taxonomy): domain Eukaryota; kingdom Viridiplantae; phylum Streptophyta; class Magnoliopsida; order Fabales; family Fabaceae; genus Glycine; species Glycine tomentella. The sequence continues at coordinate 69,292 of PYAF01000358.1, forward strand.
TATCTGCTTGACCATGGACAATGAAATGAGATTGATGCTTGTACCTATATCAAGAAGTGTCTTTCCCACTGATAATCTCCTAATAGTCATAGGAATTGTGAAACTACCAGGATCTTTGGATTTTTATGGAATGGTCTTTTGGATAATTGCACTACAACCTGTATCCAACTCTATTGTTTCATCATCCATGTATCTTTTCTTATTTGTAAGTAGATCCTTCATGAATTTGGCATAAGTTGGCATCTACTCCAATGCTTCAGAGAAAGGAATGTTAATCTGCAACTGTTTGAAAATATCTAAGAAGCGTTTGTATTGTATTTCTTTTTCTTTCTTTGATGGAGCATGTGGATAAGGCATATGCTGAACCGGTGGAGGAGTTAGCACTGCTTTGCCTTTATCAGTTGCTTGTTGCTTCTCCTTTTCACTTATCATATTCTCTTCAATTTTCTCTTTTATGACCACTTCATTATTTTTCTCTTTTTTTTCAACTCTTTTCTTTTCATCATCATTTTTTTCTACAACTCCTTCATTTTTATTTTTTACATCATCATCCTTCAAACCAACCACAGTCCCCTCCTTGTTGTGATCAACTTGCATTGTTCCTTTAGGTTGACTTGTGCGTTTGTTGAGTAAGATCCACCTCCATGCTCAGAGAGTTGTTTTTCTAGTTGTCCAACCTGAACTTCGAGATTTTTGATGGAACCATCAGTATTCTTTTGATTGGTGATGGACATCTGCATAAATTGAGTGAGAGTGTCTTCCATTTTTTACAATCTATTAGGCTGAGCTTGTTGTTGTGGACCCCTATTTGAATGACCTGTATAAGAATTATTAAAAGGACTTACATATGAGTTGTTAGTAGGACTTGCAAAAGAAGGATTAGTGGGAGCAGTATATGCATTATTATTTTATTGTCTCCAATCATAAGGTTGATTTGAACTTGGACCTCCTTCGTAGCCTTGGTAGTTTCCTTGGAAGTTATGTTGAGGTCTGGTCTGGTTTTGCAAATAATGAGCCTTCTCTTCCTGTTGGCATTCAGCAGGTGCTGGACAATGGCCATTTTGATGTTCGTCGCCACAGAAATCACATCTCAGAACTTGTTGAACTTGATGAGCTGTGTGTGTTTTTTGTGATCCTCCATGCTGGAATTGTTGAGGAAGTTGGCCTATTTGTTTTGTTAAGGCCTCTATTTGCCGAGTTAACAATTTATTCTGAGCTAGAATAACATTTTGAATATCTAGCTCCATGATACCTTTCCTTTGTATTGGAGATCTATCATGGTGAGATTGGTAATCACTGGCTGCTATGGAGTCAATTATTACAATAGCTTCATCTGGGCTTTTTGACATCATAGTACCTCCAGCTGAGGCATTTAGAATCATTTTTGTCTGAGGCCTCAAACCACTGTAAAAGATATGTAATTGTGCAGCATCATCAAAATTATGGTTTAGGCACCTCCGTAATAATGATTTGAATTTCTCCTATGTCTCATCGAGTGGTTCATCTGCTCCTTGGGAAAAAGTAGCGATTGCTAATTTTGCACTGATGAATCTTGATGGAGGAAAGAATCTAACAATGAATTTTTCCTCCAATTCTTCCTAAGTGTTGAGACTTTTGTTTGGTTGGGATTGGAGCTATGTTTTTGCCTTACCAATCAAAAAGAATGGAAAAGCTCTGAGGTAGACATCTTCAACATCTTCATCAAAAGCTCCCATGGTACTACATAGCTCCATGAAGGTAGAAAAATGAGTGTATGGATCTTCATGATCCATTCCAGCAAAAGGATGTGAGCCAATTAGAATGAGTAGTGCTTGCTTCAGTTCCACAACCTTGTTACTGAAAGGAGGAACGACTATGCTGTTGTAATGCTTTGGTCCTTGTTGGTAAGCATAGTCACCGAGAGTCCTCCTCGGTGGTCTATTTCCTTCTCCCCCTTGATCAGCCATATTATCACATACAAGTGGCTTTTCTGGTGTAGGAGAATCGATAAAAGAAGTTTCACCCGATGGCTTTTTGGCTTCTTGTTTCTTTTTCTTTATGTTTTTCCTTTCTATTTTGGTAATTTCTGGATCAAATAAAGATTTATCTGCAGAGAACTTACCTCGCATAAAGGAAACAGAACAAACTACAATATCCCGTAAGCACCAAGGTTTAGTGAAAATAAAATAAAATACGATAATTTGTACAAAATCAAAAGCAAAGTAACTAATAAAAGTAAAGAAAAATGTCCTACTAAACTAAATATTTAAACCTAAAAGAATTGAGTAAGCGACTCAAGTCCCCGGCAACGGCGCCAGAAACTTGTTAGACTATTGGTAAGCGTACCCATGTCGTCGCAAGTTACAAAATGTATAAAGATCATCTCCACAAGGACTTGAGTTACTCATTTATTTTTAAATAAAAACAACAGTTTAAAAGTTATGTACAATAAGATAAGCATAATTTCATGACTTGGTGACAATAACGTAATTAACAGAAATAAAGAAATAACAAAAATAAGAGATTTAGTGCGTCAAAATTATGGAAAATTATGAACAACTATGGGAACAAGTAAAACAAGTTTAATTAATTCAAGAAAAGTAAAGGATTGGACTTCATTGTTCATACCTTTAGTATCCAATTAACATTACCATGTATAAATCATTTTTTTATCATTATTAATGCACACGTTAAATCACCTCAAATCGATCCATCGCATTTGGGAATCCTAAGGATATTTACTAAATATCGATCCCTTGCATATGAAATAAATATCCCAACATTATAGTCATAATCTCGAGTTGGTTGCAATCAAAATTTTATGCTCTATTCCTAGCAACTTAACGTAATGAGTAAAATCATTCAGTTCAAATCCTAAGAGTACTTTGCAGTCAAACTTAGAATCCAATTTCATGAAACTAGTGATCAAGTAAAATCAAACATTAAGAACAGAATGAAATCACCAATAATGAGTAGTAAAGGTTCATGCATATAACAAATATTAAAAGAGATGCATAAGGGTATGAAGATTACATTTAATCCTTAGGAGAAACTAGCCGATCATTGTGGAGAGCACTCGATTAATTGAAGAAATGATGAAGGAAGACATCACTGATCCTCTTTGGCAAAGTTTCCTCACCAATTTCTCACTTCTCTCACTCTATCTAAGATTCTTAAACTAATCCTCATGTTCTGTCTCTCAAAAAACATATTCTCTTCTTCATTTGCATGGCTTTTCATAGGCATTGGTGATTAGCGTAGGCTCACTCACCCAGGTGAGTGATTTAGCCTTGTTTCACTCGCTTAAGCGAGTTAAAACTTAATCTTGAAGAACTTCACTCGCCTAGGCGAGTGATTTACACATGATATGTTCGCATGGGCGAGTTAAAACTTAGACATGAAGAATCTTCATTAAGAAAATATAATGAACACTTATGCAAATAACCAAGAGGGGGGTTAATTGGTTTTACCTCAGAGTTTTAAAAAATCCTTTCAAAAATGTCATAGCAGAAGTCTTTTATAAGGATCGTATCAATTTAAAAAACCAATTAGGAAAACAGTTTACTTCTCCAATCAATTTACTCCTGTGAAATGACCAAGTTTGTATGACAAGTAATTTCTATACTTCAAGAATTAAATGCAAGACAAACAGAAATATAAAAGCACAAAAGGTTTATACTTGTTGATTTGGAAGATTGCTGAACTAAGGGGGAGCTTTTTGAAGATTAGAGACTTGTAAAGACTTGGAAAAGTTTTGGCTTTCAACATGCTTGAAGGCTTGAAGGCTTGAAGATCAAATTGTGATTCAATGTAAAAGGAAAGGAAGCCTTCTGATGATCCAAGTTCCTAATTTGCATACCATTGATAATCATTCATGCATTACATCATAAAGGCTTAAGTAATTGATCTGGAACTTGAAAAATGAGTAAAGCTTTTTGGAAAAATAGGTCTAAGTGTTTTTAATCGATTACCATACTTAGATAATCGATTACAATGTTCTTCAGAATTTCTGGAAATGAGTTAGAACAAATTAATCGATTATAGCATCGTTTTAATCGATTATTTCATTATTGCATTCATGCAGGTTTTAATGAGTGACTGGTTTAATCGATTACCATTTGCTTGTAATCGATTACCAAGCTATTTTGAAATTAAGATCACTCTGTCTTAATCGATTACCAATTGATTGTAATCGATTACATAGTTCATTCATGGTTTATGCATCTCTGTCTTAATCGATTACCATATTTTGTAATTGATTACACTTCACAAACCTGGATTTTACAAAGTCTGCTTTAATCGATTACACATCGGGATAATCGATTAAATAGCTTCTTGCTGTAACCCTGAACTTATTTGGAACACTTTAATCGATTACGGGAGCGTATGTAATCAATTACATTTGCTAATTAATCGATTACAGGAGCCAAATTAATCGATTATTTCTGTTACAGCTGTTTTATATAAATAGAACCTTGCCTTTGTGAAAAGCTTAACGAAACATAAATTGATTTTTGAGCACTAAACATTTTGAGAGCTTTGTAACAAGTGATAAAGGCATTCTTTGTGGTTCTAAGGTTCTTGCTTCCATCCAAACCATCATGGGTCACTAAGTTTAGTGAAGCAAGATAAATCTTTTCAAAGTCTAAGGAAAGGACATTGATTCTGCATGTTGTAATTCATTCAACCTGGTATATTCTTCATTTTTGCATATGATTCTTGGATCATCAGGTGAATTATTTCCTTACTCTTTGATGGTGTAAATTCTCTGTTTGAATTTCTGTGTAATTGTTCCATTGTAGTTTGTTTTCTTGCAAGTGTAGAGATAGTGTTTCTCTAAGGACAGCTGAGTAGTGTTCTCAGTGTGGGTTTTGGTCTCTAAGGGTCTAATAGGTTTTTAGACTTCTGAACTTTATCTAGGGTTGATAAAGAGAGGCT
>PYAF01000358.1:79495-146224 GCA_007407185.1 Glycine tomentella
TGATATAGTGGAACTCTACTCTAGTGTTGAGTAGAAGAAACTGGATGTAGCCTCATAGGTTTTGAGGTGAACCAGTATAAATCTTGTGTTCTCTCATTTACTGAATGTTTGTTAATTCTTGTTGTGATTACTGAAGTTAAATTTGTTTGTTGAGACATTACAAGTCTTGGATTGAGTTTGAATAAAGTTTCTTTATTGAATTGTGATAAAGATCCAAAGGGCAATTGTACTCTGATTTTTGATTAAGAAAGAATTTTTTTTAATTTTACCAAGGCTAACCAATTCACCCCCCTCTTGGTTAAGTGTGAAGTGTTCCCTTATTTTACAATACTGGTTCACCTCTCAACCCCAGAGGCTACATCCAGTTTTCTTCCAACCAAAATCTTGGTTAGAGTTCCACTATAACAAATATCTTTACAAGCTTTACAAATGATCTCTCTTACCCTCCCTAGGTAAAATTCAAAATCTATATCCTATAGATTTTTCAAAAGACCAAGAACCAGAGATCCCCTCTCTGTTCTTCCCTCTAGAAACCCTTTCTAGAAAAGCTTTAAAGATTACAAATGTTATATGGAAATATCGAACAATTTCAGAATAGAAATATACTAAAACTTCAAGCTTAAGGTACAAGAAAAGTATCACCTTATAATCCTCAGAAACAACAATGAAATGAATGATTCAACCTGAGATTATGTGTAAAAGATGATAACTAGACTTTCTTGAAATCTTTCTTTAAGAGCAAGCTTGAGAAAACATTGATCTATGAGTTACAATACTTAGAACTCATGAAGATTCCATTGATACTCAACAACTATGATTATCAACCTTGATTCTGACTAGGGTACTCAAGAGAATTGTAGGAAAAGGTTTTTATTAATTTGTACGCTTTTTGGTATTCATATTTTTTCAATGAGACACAACTTTTCTATTTATAAAAAAACTGTTTTAACTAACTGTAATTGATTATTTCATCAATGTAATCACTTATTTTAACTATTGTGATCGATTACTCCAGATGAACCAAGTTTTTCAAAGCACTCAGTAATCAATTAAACAACCAAATAATCGATTAACACAGACCATGCCTAAAACTTGACAATGCATATTTAATCGATTACGAATATCTGGTAATCGATTAAACCAGATGAACATGTTGTGCAAAATTATGCAGAAGCTCTTGTAATCGATTAAATACCCAAATAATCGATTATCACAGGAAGTTCCAAAAACTGTGAAGAGCTTATTTAATCAATTACGATTAAGTGGTAATCGATTAAAATGTTCATAAGGCTTTTACTAGAAACCAACACAAGCCTGTAATTGATTATTTTACGAAAGTAATCGATTAAAGCAGTGAGAAATTGTTTTACATAATTTCTGATAGTCTTTATGAATCATTACTTGATTGATTAATATTATATTATTAATTCTCATTATATGAATGTATGAATGCATGAATATTGAGGATTATAAAGCTTAATCTTGATTGACCAAGCTTAGAAACAAATTACAAATGCCATCAATTAAGATTGGGCATGTAAAACATCAAAACCATTTGCTTCTTCAACTTGGAATCCTTTGCTTCATCTTCTTGATTCTAACAATCTCCCCCTTTTTGATTTTGAGCATGCCAAATACTTTATTGATGAAACACACTCTTTGTCTTCCATGAGGAGATATACAATCCGAAAATTTCTTAGCTTTTGCAAAGATCAAGCATCATATATCTTTATTGATCATAAAGAAACCTTCAATTATTCATAAGCATTCATTCAAACATTCATTTGATCATACTCCCCCTGAGTTGAATAACATGTTGAATAATATTTTTAATCCATTTCAATTATACTACTCCCCCTATTTGGCAAATCAAATTCAAAACAAAATTGAATTGAAGCATATCAAGGGAATATAAATGACTTCATTGATTAAAAGAAAAATTACATTGAAACATAAACAACATGAATTTAAAAACACAAAATTAACACACAATCAAAGCAAAACATAACAATGATAAGAACCAAGACAAGAACACAAAGATTAATCTATGTCCCTAGACTCATCCTTAAAAATCTTAGATTCTATGTTCTTCATTCTAGTTTTGAGTTCATCTAATGATGAATTTACTTCATCTCTTTGTTCATGATGAAGAGAGAACAAAGCATCCATTTTCTAAATCATCAAGCTCTCAAATTCAGAATAGTGAGGTTGATATGGTGCTTCTTCTTATTGATCTCCTCCAGCCTCTCCTACAGGGTTTGCTTCATCTTCACCTTCTTCACCTTCCTCTTCAGCCAAGGGGATAGGTTGACCAGCCATTTGCCAACCATAGGGTGTCTTCACCATCCCAAGCTTGGTGAGATGATTTTCCTTAATCTGGTTGTTGCTTGAGTTGGTATGATCCATAACCTCATTTGACACATCCACTTGAAAGTAGTCAATGTATCTTGAAACCAAAACAACATAAGGAAAATGATAGTTTACCATTCTCTTTTCTTTTTGCATGATCTCCTGAAGAATGAGAATCCAATTAAGCTTAATTTCATGCTTCAGTCCATAGACAACTTGAAGATCATCATCAGTAGCTTGTGCATGATTGGTAGACCTTGGAGTAAGCACATATGTGATGATGTAATGTAGGAGTCTATCCTCATGAGTCATAGGTCCAGTGCCTAATCTCAGTCTTAGGTTTATGTGAGGATCAATAAGCATACCTCTGTATGTTTCCATCTTATTGTATCCTTCATCTTCTTCATCAAATCTCCTCTCTCCATCAAAGGGGATTCCAGCAACCTCCTGCCATATCTTTGGAGTTATCTCCATGGCAACTCCACTCACTTGTGTGAGGATAGTTCCATGCATGGAGATCTTGGCACAGGTGTAGAAGACTTTTACCAAGTCTGGGTAATAAGTCCCTTGCATTTCCACAAACTTGGTGAGACCTTGCTGTTCTAATAAATGAGGGAAGTTAAATCCCTGTTCAGTGAACCATCCAAGGCTCAAGTACTTTGGTGGACAAAGAAGCTTTGTTGCATTGAACTGTAAATAGTTCATCTTGTCAAATCCTTTGGTAAACCAATGATCAAGCTTACTAATCATAGGATTTGAGGGTTGGGCTTCATGGTGTTTGGCTTTCCACTTTGAGGTTTTGGCTCTTTTGGAGGTGGACATTTTCAGAACGAAATTGGGGTTTTGGGAGAGAAGATAAGTTCAGTTTTAGAACTTATGAGGCTTACTGGTGTGTGAGTAGAAATATAGAGATAGAGAAGTAGAACAAGCAAAGCTTGAATGGTATGAATTCTCAAATCACAAAGGGTCTCTATTTATAGATGATTTGGATGTAATGGGCAGGTCTTAATTCGAAAATATGACTATTGTAACCATTAACCACAAACATTAAGGCTTAGATTCTATTAAAACGTGGTTTAATGCAGATGGGCAGTTTCAAAACTGTCAGATTTTTGCAGTAACCACTTAAATAATCGATTATATCGATATGTAATCTATTATTTCATTCAAAAATTCAATTATGAGAAAAACTATAATCAATTAAAATACAGGGTTAATCGATTATTACAGCACAGATGGTTTATTGAAGACGAAGTGTAATCGATTATGATTTGAGATAATCGATTAAAGCAGAGTGAAACAGTTTTCTCAGACATGCATGATGCAAATAATCGATTAATTCGATGAAGTAATTGATTATTCTAGACATGTTAAAATTTGAAAAACAATCTGAAATACATGTAATCGATTATTCCATTGATGTAATCGATTATTCCAGAGTGAACTTGATTTTTCTGAAACTCGAGTTACGGAATAATCGATTATTTCGTCAACTTAATCAATTACAAACCGCTTTAATTCAGTTATAGAAGCCTTATATGAGCAAATAATCGATTATGCTTTAATGGTAATTGATTATATCAGTAAGACTATCACATTTATCAGCCACAAGCAAGTTTTCAGCTAACAATATAGTTTGTCTTTTATGCTTTGATTAAGTCATTCAAACACAAGGTAATAAGCATAGACATGTCAATCAACATATACTAGACTCATCTAATATACCAAGCATGTTTCTTAAAGTGAAAAACCTATCTTTATCTAAGGGTTTGGTAAATATATCAGACAATTGTTTGTTACTTTCAACAAATTCAATGTTAATGTTACCTTTTTGCACATGTTCTCTGATGAAATGATGTCTGATTTCTATGTGTTTTGTTCTCGAATGCATGATTGGATTCTTGGAGATGTTTATTGCACTTGTATCATCATATAAAAGTGAAATGTGTTAAAGTTCCACACCAAAGTCTTGGAGTTGTTGCTTCAACCATAAGCTTTCAGCACATCAACTTCCAGCTGATATATACTCAGCTTCTGCTGTTGATAAAGCTACACACGATTGCTTTTTGCAATGCCAAGAGATTAAAGAGCTTCCCAATAAATGACAAGTACCACTTGTGCTCTTTCTATCCAATTTGCATCCTGCAAAATCAGAGTCAGAAAAACCAATTAAGCTTATAGATATACCTTTTGGATACCAAAGTCCCACTTTTGGTGTAGACTTTAGATACTTTAAGATCCTCTTTACTGCAGTTAGATGAGATTATTTAGGATTAGCTTGATATCTAGCGCACAAGCAAACACTTAGCATAATATCCGGTCTACTTGCTGTAAGATAAAACAATGATCCTATCATTCCTCTATATCTTGACTCATCAACTCTTTTCCCTTTTTCATCTGAATCTAGATAGGTAGAAGTTGCCATTGGTGTTGTTGCAGCTTTGCAATTCTCCATGTCAAACTTCTTTAACATTTCCATGTAGTATTTTGATTGACAAAGGAATGTCCCATTCTTCATATGCTTGACTTGCAATCCTAGGAAGAATGTGAGTTCTCCCATCATTGACATTTCAAACTCTTTATGCATACAAGCTGAAAATTCTTTACATAAAGAGTGATTAGTGGAACCAAAGATAATGTCATCTACATAAATTTGTACTAAAAGTATATCTTTGTTTCTTCTCTTGATGAACAAGGTTTTATCCACTTCACCTCTTGTGAATTGATCAAGCAAGAACTTGCTTAATCTCTCATACCAAGATCTTGGTGCTTGTTTCAAACCATATAAAGCTTTCCTTAATCTATATACATGATTAGGATATTGATGATCTATAAAGCCGGTGGCTGATCAACATAAACCTCTTCATCAATATAACCATTAAGGAATGCGCTTTTCACATCCATTTGAAACAATATGAAGTTTAACATACATGCATATGCAAGCAATAACCTTATGGCCTCTAATCTAGCAACTGGAGCATAAGTCTCATCATAATCAATGTCTTCCTCTTGGTTGTAACCTTTTGCAACCAATCTAGCTTTGTTTCTTATTATGATGCCACTTTCATCCAGCTTGTTTCTAAAAACCCATTTAGTGCCAATAGGTGTATGAGTTGAAGGTCTAGGAACAAGTTCCCAAACATTATTCCTTTTAAATTGGTTTAACTCATCATGCATAGCAATCAACCAATGTTCATCAAGTAAGGCTTGTTCAATATTATTAGGTTCAATTTGAGATACAAAATCCATAGTACAACATAGATTTCTTAGAGAAGATCTAGTAGATACTCCCTTAGATACTTCACCAAGTATGTTGTCTAATGATAAATCTCTTGTGGTTCTCCAATCTTTGTGCTTAAGTGTTGTTGCTTCTTGACTGGATTCTAGTTGTGCTTCATCTTCTTCTTGTTTGTTTTCTTCAATAGCAGTTTTTATTCTTTATTTTCTGCATCATTATCACTTAAAACTTCTTGTAGAGAAGGGTTAGATTCATCACATACAATATGTACAGATTCTTCAACACACAAGGTTCTTTTGTTAAAGACTCTATAGGCCTTACTTTGCAAGGAATATCCAAGAAAAATAGCTTCATCAGCTTTTGAATCAAACTTCCCAAGATTGTGTTTTCCATTGTTTAAAACAAAACATTTACAGCCGAATACTCTTAAGTGAGAAATGTTTGGTTTTCTTCCTTTATATATTTCATAAGTGGTTTTTTTCAAACAAGGCCTTATGAGAATTCTATTCAAGGTGTAGCAAACAGTGCTCACTGCATCAGCCCAAAAATGTTTAGGTAATTTTGTTTCATTTAGAAGAGTTTTTGCACCTTCTTCAAGTGATCTGTTTTTCCTCTCCACAACACCATTTTGTTGAGGTGTTCTTGGAGCTGAAAATTTGTAATTGATTCCAAAATCTTCACAGAACTTTTCAAAGAGTTCATTTTGGAATTCACCACCATGGTCACTTCTAATTGAAACAATATTACAACCCTTTTCATTTTGAATTAACTTGGCTAATTTCTTAAAAGCTGTGAGTGCTTGGCTTTTAGATCTAATGAACAGTGTCCAAGTGTATCTAGAATAGTCATCAACAATGACAAAGCCATAGTAATTTCCTCCAATGCTCATAGTTCTTGAGGAATCAAATAAGTTCATGTGAATCAATTCAAGAGGTCTAGAAGTAGAAACCATGTTCTTACTTTGAAAAGAGTTTTTAGTTTGCTTTCCTCTTTGACATGCTTCACAAATCCTATCTTTCTCAAACTTAAGCTTAAGTAGACCAATTACTAAGTCTTTTCTTATTAACTTGTTGAGATGATGCATGTTAATATGTGATGTTCTTCTATGCCATAACCATCTCTCATTAGCTTTACTTATTAAAAAATCAGTTTTATGTATGAATGCATGGTCAATTGATAGAACATAGACGTTACCCTTCCTTTTGCCAATGTGTGCAACTTTTCCAGTTTTGCCTTCATGTATCAAGCAAGTCTCATTGGTGAAGGTGACTTTGAAACCCTTGTCACACAATTGACTAATACTTAGTAGATTGTGCTTTAACCCTTCAACATAAAGGACATCCTTGATTTTGGTGGATAAGTTGTCTCCAATGTTGCCTTGCCCAATTATTCTGCCTTTATTGTTGTCTCCATATATAACATATCCTCCTTCTTTAAATACTACATCCGTGAGCATGGATATGTCTCTGGTTATGTGTCTAGAGCATCCACTATCTAGATACCATATTGATGATTTTGCTCTAAGACACATCTGCACAAATCAAATTAAGTAGAGAAGTAAGGTCCCCAATTTGAGTTGGGTCCAAAGGGGTTAGTTGCTTTCTTCCTTTTCTCAATCCATATGCATTCACATTTAGGAACATAAAATCTTCTAGCAAAGCACTTGTGTAACATCCCGGGCGCTGACGAGGGCGGGGAGTGATCGTCGGTGCAGTGAGGCACGGACAAGGAGTGGCTCCTAGCAGGCTTCTAGCCGGAGGGGTACATGAATGAATCGAATACACACCCGAACTAGAGGGATCCAGAGGTTGTGCAGGTATGGGACTGTACAGTTGAGGATAACTTAAAGGATTTAATAGGTACTACCTATACCAACAAGGTGCATCTACTTTTCGGTAGCCCATGACATAAGAACTCCACAGTTAAGCGTGCTTGACTTGGAGCAATCTTGGGATGGGTGACCTCCTGGGAAGTTTCTCAGGAAGTGTGTGAGTGAGGATAAAGTACACTGAAAAGTCTTGTGTTGGTATGTAGGGACAGTTGTTGATGATCCTGCAAGTGGCTGGGCGTTACAACTTGTAAGATGTATGACCTTTTAACATACAATAATTGCAAGTAGGAGATTTTGATGAGTTAGCATGAGAAAATCTATGATAAGCATTTGGTTTATTATTTTGTCTATGGTACTTATGTTTTAGTGGTACAAACACAAGCTTATTTTGAGTTTAAGTACCATGTTTGTATCCCAATCCATAAGTATCACCAACAAACTTTTGAACACTTAACATTTCATTTGAGTTACATTTGCCTTTGTAATACTTCCTTAGCAAATCAACCAAATAACTAATTTCACTTTGAAAATCCATATTTTCTCTAGCTTTGGTTATCTTATACTCATCAAATTCTTTCTGCAATTTATTGTATTTATTAACCTTAGTAGTGGCTAAGGAGTATGTACATCCATTCTCCTTGTAACTTGAAAGAAGTTTGTCATGTTCCTCATTCAATTTACAAAGTTTTTCTTGCAATTCAGCAAGTTTGGAAACATGCCATCTTAAGTCACCCTTAAGTTTGTTGTTAGCTATAGCTAATCTTTTAGCTTCATCATGCATCTCAAAAAAAGCATCAACTACTGTATTGAATTCAGAGTTTACCTCGGATTTGTACTTGATGACTCTTCTTCTTCACAAATGGTAGATGTGAGGCATAAATGAGCTTTTACTTCTTTTTCTGAAGAGGATTCTGAACTTGTAGATTTATTGTCCTCCCATGCAATGTAGGCTTTTCTAGGCTTTCCATCTCTTTTTGATCTTATATCAGTTTGTGACTTCTTTGCTAGTGAGGGGCACTCAGACTTTATGTATCCTTGTTTTCCACATTCAAAGCAAGTGATGGAGGATGAGTTATTGTTCTTATTTGTGCTGTCATTTCTCTTCTTTTGTTGTGGAAACCTTTTGTTTTTGTTTTTCCTCATGAACTTGGTAAACTTTCTCACAATGAGATTCATATTCTCATCATCTTCATCTTCACTTGAATTTTCTTCTCTTTCAATCTTTGAAGGTGCAGCCTTTAATGCAATACTCTTATGTCTTTTCTCTGCATCTTCACTATTAGTCAATTGAGATAATTCAAGCTCATATTCTAGAAGCTTACCAAACATGGCTGCCATGGACATCTTTGATAGATCCTTTGATTCTTTGATGGCTGTGACTTTAGGCTACCAATCTGTTGTTAGGCATTTGAGAATATTGATGTTCAGCTCTTCTACATCAAACACTTTCCCCATTCCAAGCAAGTGATTCACAATGTGGGTGAACCTAGTTTGAAGTTGTGAAATGTTCTCATCATCTTTCATTTTGAACATTTCATACTCATGAATGAGAGTATGTTTTCTTGATCTTCTCACATCGTCTATTCCTTCATGTGTAACTTCAAGTAGTTCCTACATTTCTTTGGCACTCTTACACCTAATAGTCCTAAAAATTCATCAGAGGATAATCTAGAAGTTATAATGTTCTTTGCCTTGAAATCATATTGGGTTGCTTTCTTTTTTATTTCAGACATCTCATCCAATTCTTTTGGTATTGATTTACCATCAAAAACCTTGGTAGGAATGAAAGGTCCTTTCACAATACAATTCCAAGCACCCGGATCATTAGATTGGATGAAGATTTGCATTCTATTTTTCCAGAAATTGAAATGTTCACCTTCAAATAAAGGAGGTCTATTCAATGAGACTCCCTCCTTGAATGTTATTTGATTAGCATTCATTTTCAAGGATTTTGAAAAGATCTTGAGCAAATTACAAGAACCAGCTCTTGATACCAATTGAAAATATAATGAACACTTATGCAAATAACCAAGAGGGGGGTGAATTGGTTTTACCTCAGAGTTTGAAAAAATCCTTTCAAAAATGTAACAGTGGAAGCCTTTTAGAAGGATCGTATCAATTTAAAAAACCAATTAGGAAAATAGTTTACTTCTCCAATCAATTTACTCCTATGTAATGACCAAGTTTGTATGACAAGTAATTTCTATACTTCAAGAATTAAATGCAAGACAAACTAAAATATAAAAGAACAAAAGGTTTATACCGATTCACCTCTCAACCCCGGAGGCTACATCCAGTTTTCTTCCAACCAAAATCTTGGTTAGAGTTCCACTATAACAAATATCTTTACAAGCTTTACAAATGATCTCTCTTACCCTCCTTAGGTAAAATTCAAAATCTATATCCTATAGACTTTTCAAAAGACCAAGAGCTATAGATCCCCTCTCTGTTCTTCCATCTAGAAACCCTTTCTAGAAAAGCTTTAAAGATTACAAATGTTATATGGAAATATCAAACAATTTCAGAATAGAAATATACTAAAACTTCAAGCTTAAGGTACAAGAAAGATATCACCTTATAATCCTCAGAAACAACAATGAAATGAATGATTCAACCTGAGATTATGTGTAGAAGATGATAACTAGACTTTCTTGAAATATTTCTTTAAGAGCAAGCTTGAGAAAACATTGATCTATGAGTTACAATACTTAGAACTCATGAAGATCTGATTGATACTCAACAACTATGATTATCAACCTTGATTCTGACTTGGGTACTCAAGAGAATTGTAGGAAAAGGTTTTTACTAATTTGTACGCTTTTTGGTATTCATATTTTTTCAATGAGACACAACTTTTCTATTTATAAAAAAATTGTTTTAACTAACTGTAATCGATTATTTCGTCAATGTAATCGATTATTTTAACTATTGTAATCGATTAATTTAACCAGATAATCAATTAATGTGTTCATCAGGAATCTGGGAATTTGTCACGAACAATTTAATCGATTAATTCGTCTTGTAATCGATTACTCCAGATGAATCAAGTTTTTCAAAGCACTCAGTAATCGATTAAACAACCAAATAATCGATTAACACAGACCATGCCTAAAACATGACAATGCATATTTAATCGATTATGAATATCTGGTAATCGATTAAACCAGATGAACATATTGTGTAAAATTATGCAGAAGCTCTGGTAATCGATTAAATACCCAAATAATCGATTACCACAGGAAGTTCCAAAAATTGTGAAGAACTTATTTAATCGATTATGATTAAGTGGTAATCGATTAAAATGTTCATAAGGCTTTTATCAGAAACCAACACAAGCCTGTAATCAATTATTTTACCAAAGTAATCGATTAAAGCAGTGAGAAAATGTTTTACACAATTTCTGATAGCCTTTATGAATCATTACTTGATTGATTAACATTATATGATTAATTCTCATTATATGAATGTATGAATGCATTAATATTGAGGATTATAAAGCTTTATCTTGATTGACCAAGCTTAGAAACAAATTACAAATGCCATCAATTAAGATTGAACATGTAAAACATCAAAACCATTTGCTTCTTCAACTTGGAATCCTTTACTTCATCTTCTTGATTCTAACACATTAGCCCAAGCGAGTTTGGCGAAATTAGCTCCTGGAAATGACCCTTTTGTGCTTTTTGATTGTCTTGATTGCTTTGGATGCCCCAGATATGCTTCATACCTATCGAAACATCAAAATTGAGTAGACTAATCTTCCAAAATGTAAACAACAACATTTATATATGTACCAACTACAAAAAAAATAGGATTAGGGAAGATTTATAAGCAAATTTAATGAAATCAAAAGATAAGTATCATCGTTATAATCTTGAATTTAACTAAAACATGGCACCTATCATTACCAAAGCAAAAAAGAGTTGGTCTTATTATAAGTCAAATATCAATCTTTTTAATAAAAAATGGAAAAAAGAATGAAAGGAAAGATCTTTGGATCATAACAGAAAAAGAGAAAATAAAACACACATTTTGTTGGAATTCTTAAGAAAAAGAAAATTCAAGCAAAACAAAACATTAGAATGCTAGTAGGATATAGGATTTAAGCTTCCATGGAAGCAACATGAAGAAAAATGGAAGTACTTGGAGGCAAGCAAGTACCCAACCAAGTAGAAGGGAGGAGAAAATGAGATCTTCTTGAAACTTAAAGGGAGAATGATAAGTTAAAAATGGTTTTGTGACAAAGGTAAAAGCATTACCAATAAGAATGGTATAAAATAAATAAAATGGTTTATAAAGCACTAAACAATTGAAAAATAATTTGATTTTCCTACAAATTTTAAGCCAATGTGAACGAACCAAGCATGGGAAAGGGCTTCCATGTGCTTTTGAAATTTAACACTAATTATATTTGAAAATGATTAATAACCAAGGTGTAAGAAAAGTTTCATGTTATTTTGGTACAAGTTTTCTTTCTATCAAAGATTAACACTGCTAAAATAATAGGTTTTAACATTGTACTGTTAACACTAGTTATGATGAAAACCGATGTTACAAAATGCACGATGAAAAACTAATGTTAATAGGTGATTTTAACATCGGTTATTTAAAAACCGATGTTACTTTTCTTATTCATTGTTCACCGACATCAGTTTTGTAAAATCAATGTTGTTTATTTCTATTCTTCTTAAATACAACACATTCTCCTTTTCTCTTCCTCTCGTCACACACCAACCGTTTTCCTTCCCTAAACCTGAAACATATACAAAAAAAAAATAAAAAAATGTCCTTCTTTTTCTCCTGCACATTGGAGTCCAACCTCGCCACCATATAGACAATGCTCTTGGCAGCGGGCTCCGTGGTGGCCACCATAACGGATATCAATTCGCTCGATAACCAATGACCTCCTCTCGTTGAAGCTCTGCTCCTACATCACCGGCGACACCTACAACATGTTTTCACACTTCGTCATCGACGACCTCGTCAACAACCAAATCTACAAGACCGTGGAAACCAAATCTCGCACGCATTACCAGTTTTCCACACTGCCAATAACCTTAGATATGGATTCAGTGTCAAAGAAACCCATTTCAAATCCAAAACCCATTTAGAAGAAATCCATCACCAATGTAGAGGTTTGGTTTGGTGGGATTAGAACTGGGTTGGGGGGTGATGGGATGGTTTGTCGGTGGGTTTGGAGTTGCTTGCAATATGTTGTGGTTGTGGCTGTGGCGCGACGATAGTGGTTTTGTGAGTGATGAATCTGTGTGTGCTGGAAGCAAAGGGAGATTCAAGCGAGGAAGCCAATGAAGACGAAGAGGATGGAGTGGGACAGATCTGCTGCAACAACGTCATTGGTTTGGGTTGTTTGATTGCTTGTTGTAGGGAGAATAATGAATTTGGTGTTGTCTTTTTGATACTGTATGCATTGGTGTGGTCTTGTAGGTTAGAGTTGATATTTGTAATTTGTATTTTAATTAATATTATTTTTGGATTGAATTTGAAGAACATATTTTTTTATTAAAAAATGTTTCCAAAATTCAAACATGTGTTGTAGTTTAGAAAAAAAAAAAGGATATATGGATTTGCAAGAAGTTGCGAGGGAAGTACATCAAGCTCTTATGGAGCCACTCTCCAAAAGGATTCAAGTTGTGCTTCACCCTGCACCTGGGCTGCTCCTGATCCATCTATTTTTGGTTCGAGGCGAAAATTATTTACAAGACCATCAGAAGGTATTTTACTAAATTTTAACCTTTTGGTTTGTTTTATGTTTTCATCTTAAATTGATACATTACCATATATTCACTTTTTTTTATAGTCAATATGTGAAAGGAACTGTTAAAAACACCTAAGAATCTTCGATGAGCATTACCATATATTCCATGCAACTCACACCATGTTTTTCTCCTTATCTCAGGAACTATTTCGTGTCTTGTGCAGCTTTTGACTCTTTCTTTCATCCCTGGTTCTCCCAGGTGGCTGGCAAGTTGTTCATAACTTCTAGAATTTTTGTTGTTTGGGCAGTATATGTTGGAAACAGATCACACAAACAACTGAAATTTATCTTCAATTTTGTCAAATAATTAAAGTCAACATATGCCATTAGATAAACATAACACAAGTGATAAATGTAATCTTCTACAGGCTAAGGTTGGTCGGTTCAAAGAGTGATTATGTTTACAGCGCCTCAGGGGAAAGCATGCTGATGTTTATCAAAAGGCCACTGAAATCAGAGTACGTAACAAGTTTTTGTTCATTTTCATGTTACCATGTGGTATAATAGTTCTCTTTTACATATTACCATGTTTTACAAACTGAATTAAATCAATTGAACTTATTAGATGTAAGCTATATGTTTAAAATTCCAATGTCATTCGATTTAATTAATTAATTGACCATAACTCAATAACAATTTATTTATCAGTTTAAATAATTGAATTATGACCGGTAGGTTTTTGAAAGATTGTGATATATATCATCCTTTAAAACCAAGCAGGTCCTAAATTTTCCATTTCTTTCATATTTAAAATTAATTTTGCTGGTGTAGTTTTTGTTAAGTAATTAATGTGAATTATATAATTGTTTATTTTAACAATTATACTTAGCTAGCATAGTAAATGGGACATTGATATAGCATAATGAAAAGAGACTAAAAAGTACTACTAGATTGAAATTAATTAACTATCTTAAATATTGATAGAAACCCTAATCAGATCAAGATAAAAATTTCAAGCTACTTTGTCCTTGGTCCCATGTTATTTAGAACCTACCAGAATATGTTGCATCTTTGGATTATTTGTATGTATGTGAACTCTTAGGCATTTCTTCAATTTAGTTTAGAGTTATCCCTTGCATTGTACATATGGAATACAACAAACTTTTATCACTATTTAATATAGTAAATTTGTGAAAATGATAGGTCCGACATTGAAATTATTAGAAAAATATCCAACGAAGTTGGGCCTTGCAAGAGATGATGCACGTAATTACCCAAAAGCATTCAATATGTTGGCACCAAAGCCTTCAGTAATTCTAAGTAAGATTTCACAAGTTGAAAATGATTCTTTTTCTTTTTTTGCATGTGCGTGTGTTAAGCTAACATTTTGATCTTTATATTTGATATCATTTCCATTTTGATTCTTATTTTAAAAAAATAATATTTATCGATGTCTCAGTGTTATAATGGTTTTAGATGTTTATGTAGTCTAAAAAGACAAATTAATGTTTCCCTCATGAGTAAATATCGTACACTTTATGTTCATATCTTCGAAGTAAAATATAGAAATGGAAACAAAAAAGAATGGTTCTTCGTATAAGATTAAAGAAAAAAAGTATGTAAAAAAAACTAAAAATGTGGTATAGTAGTAGTTTATAACAAAAAAAAAAATAAACGACATTGGTTATGCCAAAACCGATGTTGTATTGTTTTATATAACATCAATTCTACCAAAAACGATGTTGTAAGTACCATACAACATAAGGTTTGCCAGTACTATACAATATTGATGCTACCAAAATCGATGTCATTTATGTTTTTTTTGGCTATAAACTACTACTATACCACATCGATTTTGGGGAGAACCAGTGTTGTATAATGGATTTTAACATCGGTTTTTTTAATCGATGTTAAAAATGACTACTTTTAACGACGTTGGTTTCAACATTGGTCCAAAACCAATGTTGAATTCCAAAATTACCGATATTAAAAGAGTTTTTCTTAGTAGTGTAATGTATTTAACGACGTTGGTTGTCGCAGTACAACGGTGAAAGAGATGTGGGATCTCATTCAAGTGATTCAAGAAGGTACTTCGGAAGTTAGAAGAGCAAGGAAAAACTCTCTCGTCTAAGAGTATGAGACATTTTGAATGTAGCAAGGAGAAATGATTGGAGATGTTCAAAAGAGGTTCACTCCGATAGTGAATCATCTCAAGGGCCTTGGGGAAGTGTTTGAGGAAGAAGAGCTGAATGTAAAGATACTAAAGTCCCTTAAGAGAACATGGCAACCAAAGGTCACAACAATCTTTGAGTCCAAAGATCTTACCTCCATCACACATGCTAAGCTATTTGGGAAATTAAAAGAATATGAAATGGACATGACTAGGATGGCCAAAGAGGATGCTAAGGAGAAAAAGAGTAAAGAATTAGCACTAAAATCCTCCATATCATCTAGTGATGAGATTGATAAAGAAAATGCAAAGGGTTTCGAGAGAAAGAATCTAACATTACTTGTTAGAAAGTTTAAGAAGTTTTTGAACAAGAATCCCAAAGGAAGATCTTTCCAACACAAGAAGAATTAATCAACCTCCCTTAAATTTACGGGTTTCGAGTGTGGCAAGCCAGAATTTGAATGCTCCATCTTTCTAAAGAAACAACAAGGAGAAGAAAATAAGGCAAGAGGTCATAACAAGAAGAAGAAGGCTTACATAGCATGGGAAGAGAATGCTTTCATCACTTCAAGCGACTCAAGCAATGGAGTAGAGACAAATTTATGTCTTATGGAGGATTGTGAAGTTAAAAGCACTGTAAGTTCTTCCAAATCCAAAATTGAACTTGATGAAAACTATGACCATCTTTTAGATGCCTTCAATAAGATGCACAAAAGGCTCATAAATTATCTCAAGCCAACAACTTTCTCAAGGGAAAGTTGAGATGGCTTGTGGATAAGATAGTAAGTTGTCAAAAAGAGTTATCTAGCTTGAAATTGAAAAATGAAGAACTTGAAAAATCCATAGAAAACTATTGCAATGACAAAACTATCTCCACATATTTCCCCTCTCAATGTGAAATGTGCAAGGTACTTTAATCAACAAATGAGTATTAGCTAAAAAAAATTGTCCAAATTCACAATGGGAAGAGATAATATAGATCTGTTTCTTGCACAACAAAAATGCATGTTTAACAAAGTGAGAATTTGATACACATTTGATAAGAAACAAAAGTATTTTAAAAATTTCTTCAACATTGTCAAAGCATCTAACACCCCATTCACATCATGTCACTATTGCATGCATAAGGGTCATTCCTCTAAAAAGATTGTGTGATTAAGAGATATGGAGTTCCAAATGGGAAATATAAATGGGTTCCCAAAAGAATAATGAAGGTTACTAACTAAAAAGGACCCAAAATCACTTGGGTACCTGAATCTACCCTCTAAAGTTTTTGTAGGTATGCCTTCAAGCCAAGGAACTTATGTGGTATTTGGATAGCAAATGTTCAAGGCATATGATGGGAGATAAGACAAAATTTGTCTCTTTGAAAGCAAATGAGGAAGGCTATGTAACCTATTAAGACAACATCAAAGGAAAAATTATTGGTATAAGTAACATTGGAAACTCATTAACTACCTTGATAAAGAATGTTTTTGTCTATGGACGGATTGAAGCATAACCTTCTAAGCATTAGCCAATTGTGTGACAAAGGCTTGATAAAAATTATTACACTATGTTTGATCCAATCACCAATCAAATTGAGTTTGTCAGCAACTAGATAGGTAACATCTGCATGCTTAATATTGATGGTCTTTCATCATCACACTTGACATGTTTAACTAGTAATGATGATATTTCTTGGCTATGGCATAAAAAGGTAGCTTGCATTCACATGAAATATTTTTACAAACTTATCTCTAAAGAGCTTGTTAAGGGACTTCCTAAGCTTAAGTTTGTGAAGGATGGCTTGTGTGATGCATGTCAAAAGGGCAAGCAGTCTAGAGTTTCTTTCAAAGCTAAAAATATGATTTCTACCTCTAAACCGCTTGCACTCTTGCATTTAGACTTGTTTGGTCTTTCTAGAACTATAAGCATATGAGGGAAATATTATGCCTTAGTGATTGTGGATGACTATTCTAAATTTACATGGACCTTGTTTTTACCCTTGAAAAACATTGTTTCCAAAGTTTTTCTTAAACTAACCAAATTGATTCAAAATGAGAAAGATTTGAAAATCAAAGCTTTGAGAAGTGATCATGGGGGTGAATTTCAAAATAAGAAATTTGGAACTTTTTGTGAAGAAAATGGTATTATTAATCACAATTTTTCAGCTCCAAGAACTTATCAACAAAATGGAGTTGTTGAGAGAAAAAATATATCTCTTATAGAATTAGCAAGAACAATGTTAAATGAAAATCATCTACCTAAATATTTTTGGGCGAATGCGATTAGTAAAACTTGTTATGTTCTCAATAGAGTGATTATAAGACCACTTTTGAAATTGACACCCGATGAGATCTACAAAGGTAGAAAGCCAAATATATCACATCTCAAGATTTTTGGGTGTAAATGCTCTGTGTTCAACAACGGTAAAGAATAACGCGACAAGTTTGATGCAAAAGTCGATAAAGGTTTATTAGGATACTCATTTACTAGAAAGGCATATAGAATTTTCAATAAGAGCTCATTAAAGATTGAAGAATTTGTCCATGTTGAGTTTGAGGAGACTAATCCCCAAAAGGAAGGATATGTGCCTATTTTTTATGATAATGTAGGGAGTCCAAGAGAAGCATTTCCAAGGAGTGAAGAGGTGGTGAACAATAAGCCTCAAAAAGGACCTTCATCTCAACAACATCATCTTCCCAAGGAATGAAGAGCACCAAGGGACCTCTCTATAGACAACATAATCAAAGACAAAGAAATGGGAGTAACTACTAGACACTCTTTGAAATTATTTTGTGAGCATACTGAATTTGTGTCACAATTAGAACCCTTATCTATAGAAGAGACATTCAAAGATGAGTTTTGGATTATGTCAATGCATGAGGAATTGAATCAATTAAAAAAATTTATGTATAACAATTGGTACCTTATAATAAAAACATGAACATCATTGGCACTAAATGGGTGTTTAAAAATAAATTGGATGAACATGGTTTGATCACTAGAAATAATGCAAAGCTAATAGCCAAGGGATATAACCAACAATAGGGTATATACTTTGGTAAAACCTAAGCACTGATAGCTAGACTAGAGATCGTAAGATTGCTACTTGCTTATGTTTGTGTTATGAATTTCTAGCTATACCGAATGGATGTCAAAGTACTTTCCTAAATAAATACATTGAAGAAGAAGTTTATGTTCGGTTTTGAGGATCATTAAAATTCAAATCATGCTTACAAGCTTTAGAAAACACTTTATGGACTTAAACAAGCACCAATACGATGGTATGAGAGACTTAGCAATTTCCTTTTGAACAAAAAATTGAGCGAGTAAAAGTTGATAAAAAAATTTTCATTAAAAAGTTATCTTATAACATTTTACTTGTGCAAGTTTATGTGGATGACATCATTTTTGGTTCCACAAACCAATCTTTTTGTGAAGATTTTGTACACAAGATGCAAAGGGAGTTTGAAATATCAATGATGGGGGAGTTAAATTACTTTCTTAGTCTCCAAGTGAAGCAAATGGACCATGGACATTTCTCCATCAAAAAAGTACTACAAGGAACTTCTCAAGAAGTTTGAGATGGACAAAAGCAAGGAGGCTACAACTCCTATGACTACTAATTGTTACCTTAGTGAGGATGAAAAGGGAAAGTCAATCGATCAAACAAAGTTTAGAGGTATTATTAGTTTCCTACTTGATTTGACTATAAGTAGATTGGACATCATGTTTAATGCTTGCATGTGTGCATGCTATCAATTTATTCCTAAGGAATCTCACTTCTTTGATGTAAAAACATTATGAAATACCTTAAAGGCACTTAAAATGTTGGCCTATGATACCCTAAAGGTGTTGAGATCTCTCTTGTAGGATATGCAGATTCAAGCTTTTTTCGATAGATAGGAAAAACACTAGTCGCTCTTGCCACTTGTTGGGTAATGGACTAGCACTACTACATTTAAGGTCTTTAGCAACATTTGGTCTTTTACATTTATTTAAAATGTTACTATAGATTAAGTTAACAACTATTGTAACATCTTTTAAGAAAAATATTAGCATAGACTATATTAGCACAATATATTGTAATGTTTTTAAAACTAAATGTTGCATGTTGAAGGTTTTTAGTGTTTTATATTTTTTAAAATAGGGGTATTTGTTCCAAACTTATATATTTTTTCCTCTTTCCCCTCTTACTCCCTCTCTCCCTTTCTCTGATTCTTTCAAAGTTTTACACTTTTCACTGCCTCACTCTCATGTCTAGGGTTCTTCGTCACTCATCATCTTGCTCGTCATTGTCTCGAATACTGCTCTCTCTCTCTCTCTCTCTCTCTCTCTCTCTCTCTCTTTCTCCCTTTATGGCAACTCCATTCATAATCATGGCAGCACTAGCCACTTTATAGGTACACTTGAATCACTTGATTTCATTCCTTCATCTTGCAGTTCCCTGACTCAAGCAAACATTCTTCTAAGTTTTAGGGTTTGTCACTACGATGGTTAAATTCCTAACTCGTAATGTCGCCAATTGGTAGCTATTTAACTCAAGCGAACATGTTTCTTCCAATCCTTTTCTCTTTGTCTGTTTCTATAATTCTAAACAGGGTTTTAATTTCCATTTTCATAGTTTTGAATTTACATTTTCTAAATTTAATATAATATTTGGTTTCACATTAGCTGGTCCAAGAATCATGTTTTACATTCTTCAAGTATGAAAAAGAGCTACTAAATCAAGAAAAATTAAGGAAATAAAGTTTTGGAGTCTAATTGTTATAGAAATGCTTGATCAAGGTTCTTTTATTTTTTCATTCATTGTTTAATGGTTAATGTATCTCCAATATAATCATGAATAGTAAATCCTCGCAAAGAACAATTAGAGTATGATTTTATTTTTTCATTATTTGATTGGTTAAATTCAAGATTTTACTCTTTTAAAGAAGTTAATTGTTACATTAACTAAGAGGCCTTTGACAGTTATTTGGTACTACTTTCTCATTTGATACTATATTTGAAGGGATCTTACAATGTGGATCGGTTTGCTTAGTTATTTTTAAACATTGTGAGCTTACTGTGTTTAATAAGATATTGTCTCATTTTTTGCATTTCAATTGTTTTATAAGTATTCTGATTGGCCCTGCTATATGTGCAATGTTTAATCAATGTTGTTGGTCATTGGCACTAGTACATTAAAATTTTAGAACACCTACATTTACATTTGGGCTTTAAACTAGTAAATACACACTTTCCTTATCTTCAACTATATTCCTTTTGATTCTTGGCTGACTCACTTTATTTCCATCTCCATTGAGGTGGTGTTATCATCTTGAGCTAATTCTTTTTGTTTGAAGAGTATTTGGGAGAAAAATTATGATTTAGTTAATATCTTTGCAGAGATGTCATTCTAGAAGCTACATCAAATAAACTTGTTGGTAGATGTGCAATAGAAGACAAAATTTGCCATCTGATTGTGAATATTTACATGGTTTGTTCTGATAAAAAATACATGAAATGTGATTATTGATCGAGAAATTGATAATTTAAATATTTTCATTTTTTCTCATTTTTCCCTTCATATTTGTGATTAATTTTTACAAGGTTCCAAAGCAAGCTTGGAGCCCATAAAAGACATATCTGCCAAGCCAACTTCAAGTCACCAAGGAGATTGGAATCCTGTTCTCAAAAGAAAGGGATACATTTCTACAAGTTTTCAAGAGTAGGGATTTTGTTAATTTTCTACCTATTTGAAGCCCCAAATTTTGTTGATTGAGGGTTATTTGTGGTATATACCTTTGATTTATAATTGTTTATTATAATTACATCTTCTTATTTTATGTTGTGAGCCTTTTAGTTGGCTTGCTTATTTGGATCATTGTCTGGAAAAGAAATTATGTTATTGTAATCATAAATTGTAAGTTTGTAACCCATGTAATTATGCAGCGGATTTGGAGCCTTTTATCACATTTACATACAGATGATGATATGTAATCTCCTATAGATAACAAACATTCATAACCTCTCCAGATGGAAATAATGCCTTCAATTACCACAAATATTGTCATATCATATATGTATTTTTTTTAATTTGATTCAGTGTGTTTTATCAACATGTGAGTTGGATTTGATTTCTGAAATGAAATTAAGTTAAAAGGTAAATTGTTTCAAGCTTTCAATTGCTTTATCTATTTAGTAACCCTAGAATTTGATTGTTACAACTACATTTTTCATTGCATATGGATATGCCAAGCTTTACGATGGATATATACTCTAAAAAAGACACATGAAGTTTTATAACAACTTTCATCTAATATGACTAAGTAAGTACTTTTCAATTAAAAAAGAAGCCTAAAATAGCATCTTTTACTATTTGATGTTGGTTTAGTCATCTGCATATGACAATTTTTAGTAACTAGTTTCTTTTTTGCATGAAAGACAAAATTCTCAATGTTTTAGAAATCAATATCTCAGGACATCAAATGTCTATGATAGTGGAAGATGAACAAGGATATAGGAAGAATTGTGATAAACTGATTTATAATCTTAAATGATTTTAAATTCTAACATTTATCATGTGTTTCACCTTATTCCTTCTTGGTACCACTGCTATAAAGGACAAGCTCCGAGATGGGGCGGGTTAGAATGAAATTGCATGTAGTAGTGTTGCTTTTTTCTATTGTTGCATAGTGTAGTGCCAAGAGCAAGAAAGAAAATTTCATATGTACTACGTCCTTTTTTTTTGCCATATGTACTACATACTTTATTAGTAGAATAAAAGTGATGTGCACATATTCTTTATAATTGTATGTGAAAATGATTCCTTTTTGGTTTATTTATTTACTTTAGTGGTTGCATCTTTTCTAACTATATTTGTCATTCATTTTATGTTAATTGAGTTTCTATATATTAAAATATTTCATCTTCGAACCAATTTCATTTTGGCAATGTGACTTTATCTTGCATTATAATTAACTAGTAACATTTTTATATATGTTACATTTATGGTTAACATTTTTAAAATGTTACCATTAGTATTTAAAAATGTTACCAAAAGTCTTTACCAACATAGGCCTAATATAACATTTGATAAAATGATGCTAAAGTATATTAGTAACATTTATACATAATTTGGAAACATTTTTCAAATGTTACTAAAAACATCTTTTGTTGTAGTGTAGTATCATGGAATAGTAAGAAGCAAGCATGTGTTTCCTTATCTACACTTGTGGCTGAGTACATTGTTGTTGGAAGTTGTTATGCACAAATATTGTGGCTTAAACAATAACTTTCTAACTTTAGGTTGCATTTAGAATGCATTCCTTTAAGATGTGATGACACTAGTGTCATTAGTCTCATTGAGAATCCTATCATGCATTCTAGGATAGAGCATATAGAGATTAGGCATCACTTCATTAAGGATCATATTCACAAAGATGATTGTGACATTGAGTTTATTGATACAGACTAACAACTAGCTGATATGTTCATTGGAGCAAGAGATAGGTTCTACCATCTTCATAACGAGCTTGACATTTTAACTGAGTCTAATCTCACTTGAGCCAGTATGAGAGCCTAAATTCATTTCATATATATATTCAATTGCATTTGTATGTTTGTATTATGAATATGTGTTGCTTATTTGTTATATGTGCATTTAGAAAGCATGAAAACCTTTTTAGCATGACATTTTGAAATATATGACATATCTTTCTTTTCTCTACGTTGTGTGTTATGCTTACATTTGTTTTTCTATTTTGAGTACACACTTTAAAGGCTTTGTGATGCCAAAGAGGGGAGAAAGATATGATTGATTGTGTATGTACCTAGATGCTATGATTTGAGTAGATATTACTAATGTGTTTGTTGAGCATGATGTAGACCAGGTACAAGGACAAGGAAACAATCAATACACATCATTTGGTTTTACATGGTCAAAACCTGATGACGACCAAGGCATGAATGCTTGGATAGGGTCGTTTACAGATGCAAATTTCAAAGCTCAAGGGATAGTTGTTTTGAACTTAAAACAAAAGATAGAGAAGATTAAGAAGATGGTAATGAATAAAGCCACGATCCGTATTGGAACGATAAGTTGAGGAGAGTTCGCCACAAAGGAAAGCTTCTTTGATAAGAATCAATTTGGGTTGAACCAAGAAGAGGCTAAGCTCTCAATTCAAGTAAATGTTTAATTTCATTAATCAAAAGTTATCCAAAAATAAAAATATCTGAGTACTTATAGAGTTAAGCCTCTAATAAAACCTAAAAATGCATAGTTTGGGTCTATTTTAGTCTACATTGAGGCCCATTACACAAATAAGAAATTACTAAATGATGACATTACGAATCTGTCATCATTTTAGTGGAGTGCTTCTAGAACTTCATGCTCTTTGGATAGTCCTCTATCATCCCCTCCTTCTTGAAAAGGATCTGTCCTCGGATTTGTATTCAAAACACCTATACCATAAGAAGAAATATCAGTGACATTAAAACTATAACTCACCTCATACTCACTTGGCAAGTCGATCCTATAGGCATTGTCATTAATCCTCTCAAGGATCTTGAAAGGACCATCACCCCTAGGTTGGAGTTCAGATTTAATTTGGAAAGGAAACCTATCCTTCCTTAGATGTACCCAAACTCAATCTCCGGGATCAAATACCATGGTATTTCTCCCCTTGTTGGAATGTCGTGCATATTGCTCCATCTTCCTCTCAATTTGATTTCGCATCCTTCCTTGGAGATTCCTAACAAAAGTGGCTCTAAAAAGCCCATTCTTACTCAAAATAAAAGAATCATTAGGTAAGGAGATTAAATAAATAGGGAATAATGGGTTAAAACCATAAACGACCTCAAAAGGAGAAAAAGAAGTGGTAGAGTTGGTTACCCTATCATCAAGTCTAGGATTAGGATGTCGATACCTTACGGTGATGTTGTTGATGGGTCTACAATTCGTGCACATCCTCCACGTGCTATTTTTCTTGGGGACTAGGATGACAGACATTTTACATGGGCTCAAGCTTTCCTTCACCCATCCTTTTTGCATCAATTCTTCAACCTGCTTTTGAATCTCCTTGGTCTCTTCTGGATTACTCCTATATGCAGCCCTATTAGGAAGTGAAGCTCCCGGAACAAGATCAATTTGATGCTCAATTCCTCTTACAGGAGGCAAGCCATGGGGTATGTCTTATGGAAATACATCCTGAAACTCCTTTAAAAGTTTATCAAAACCTTGAGGCAACTCAAGGGCACTAGAAGACAAACACATATAATTTGGAATGGTAAATACATTTGTTGTCTAGCTAGCATCATTCTTTTTACCTCCTTAGGTTTGATTAACAAACTCTTTTTTATCACTAATTGTTTTTCACTCCTTTTTATTTTTATTTTCGTTTGTTCTTTCTTTTCACTCTTTTTGCCGTTTTTTTCTTTTTGACTTCTCTCTCAAATGACCCTTTTCTTTTTTTATTTTGTTTTCTTTTTCTCTTTTCAATATCATTTTATTTGATTCTCACACATCTCACTTGGATATAAAGGTGAGAGAACTACCTTTTTACCTTTATGTAAGAAACAATATCGATTGGTGACCCCATTTTGGATAACATCTCGATTATATTGTCACGGTCTACTAAGCAAAACATGGCCAGCTTCCATGGGAACCATACCACAAAGCACTTCATCAACATATTTTCCATAGGAGAATTAAGCAACACTTCTTTATCCACAACCAACTCACCATTGTCACTCAACCATTGAAATTTATAAGGCTTAGGATGAGGGGTGGTTTTTAAACTAAGCATCTCCACTAATCTAGTGCTTGCAACATTGGTACAACTTCCTCCATCAATGATAAGAGAACAAACCTTGCCATTCACCAAACATCTAGAATGAAAAATATTTTCTCTTTGTGTATCATCTTGATCTTTGCACAAGCTTCCTATAAGTCTTTTTACCATCAAAAGATCTCCTCTTCTGGTTAAAGAAAACCATCATCCTCCCCTTCACTAAAGGAGCTATGAAAACTCTTAGATGACTCACTATCACCTCTCCATTCTCCAACACAATCATAGCCCTTTTGTTAGGTCACTAGGATGCAATGTGACCCTTTCCCAAACATTTAAAACATTTAATTGAACTAGATTTATTGGAAGGGGGTTGAGTAGGAGAAGTAGGATTGCCTCTTGAAGACTTCCTTTCAATATGTTGTGAAGAAGAACCCTCCTTCTTGGAAGTGTCCTTATCCTTCCAAGATGAATAACCATATGAAGACTTCTTGTAGGCTAGTTTTCTCTTCAATTGTTGTAGCTTTGAAGCTCTACATTTGGTGTGAACCAAGAAGAGGCTAAGCTCTCAATTCAAGCAAATGCTTAATTTCATTAATCAAAAATTATCCAACAATAGCAATATTTGAGTACTTATAGAGTTAAACTAGAATAAACTTAAAAACACATAGTTTAGGCCTATTTTAGTCCAGATTGAGGCCCATTACACAAATAAGAGATTACTAAATTACAACATTACAAAAATTAGGAAAATTATGAAAGTTACGAAAGGAATTGCGCTAAGCGCGACATTCGCGCTAAGCGAGCTTTCCTACAATCTTCAAGGTGCTCCAATTTAGCTCTTTTTATCTTCCTCCATCCTTGCCCTTGTTAAACAGTCCAGTCATGATTCTCTTGATCATCTCTTTTTGTAGAAGCTAGGTTTTGGACTTTGTCATTGGACCCGTCAATTTATGGAGTGCTTCTAGAATTTCATGCTCTTTGGATAGTCCTCTATCAAAACCAAAAAAGGGGATATTGTTGAATCAAAGATTGAAGTCTTAAATATTAGTTTAGGTTTTTGATTTTATGATTTACAACGTCAAACACGTTTTAAAAAAATGTTATATTTGTATTGAATGTTTTTAGTTTAGGCATAAGTGGTAGATTAAGTCTTAATTTTTCTTTATCTATGCTTAGTGTGAATCAAACATGATAGATAGATGGATTGATCTCAAAGCTTCTTAGAAAAAATGAGTTCAACACAGTGTAATTGATTACAAGGTTATGTAATTAATTACAAAGTGTTAGAACAAGCAACTAACTCACTTCTATTTGAAATTTGGCTAAAGTTGTAACACTCTAATTTCTATCATGTTTGATTAAGTTTTTAATTAGATTGATGAGAAATTAAATTTAATTAATTAATTATGAGATGGTGAATTGTTATATTTATGCCTATGTTATGTATATGTCATGTTGTATGTATATTTTGATGAGTTTTAGACTGTTTGGACCTAAGTGGATTGCCCTTGAGTCATAAGAAATGGGTGGGTGAGTTTGATGGGGTGTGGGGTATAAAGAGAAGGAAGTGAGAGAGTCATAAACTCCGCATAAACCTTTAGTAAATCTGAACTAAAACAGAAAACCTCTCATTTCACTCTTTTTTCCTCTCTAAGACAACCCACCATTAGAGATTGTGAGACCTTCAATTTCTTTGACTCGAGGGACCTTGTAGTAGTGCTCTTTTCGAGTTTTGAGGCTAGTTCAATGGTAATGAACTCTCCTCTTTCCCCTCTCATTTTCTATTTTCTATTTTCGTTTTCCCCTTTGAGCGAGCACTTTTGGAAATTCATAAAAGTGTTCATTTTCATGGTTTTGATGTGATTTTTGTTGGTTTTTGGGGTTTGGGTGGTATGGATGGTGTCCAATGACCAGTTTGGCATCCAATGACCAGTTTGGCATCTAATAAAATTGGTTATTGACGTGGATGTGATTTATGTTCAATTTTTTTGTAAATTATTTATTGAGATCTTAATGAACTCTCCTCTTTCCCCTCTCATCTTCTATTTTAGTTTTCTCCCTATGAGCAGTTTTGAAAATTCATAAAAGTGTTCATTTACATGGTTTTGATGTGATTTCTGTTGGTTTTTGGGATTTGGGTGGTATGGATGGTGTCCAATGACCAGTCTAGCATCCAATGACCAGTTTTGAGTCTAAAAAATCAGTTATTGAGGTGGATGTGATTTATGTTCATTTTTTTGTAAACTATTTATTGAAATCTTAATGAATTTATGATAATATAAGATATGGTTGAGATGTTATTATTTTATGATTAAAGTTTACTTTATTTTGAGATCATTTGATTCACATTCATATGAGCTTTTTGGTGAGTTTTTGTAAGAATTCAAGGTGTTGGAATGTCTTGCTATGTTTATTGAACTATAGGTGGATTCATGATTGTGATGATCATACAAATCATGAATATATGATATTATAACCTTTTACGATGTTGAGATTGGTGAATGAGTTTGTGATAACATATGATTATTGTGGATGATAATCTTGTTTTGAGAATCATTCATATGTACAGAAAAGGTGTTAACTAAATCCTTTGGGAATATTTTTATTGTTGTTAGAAAATGGTATGCTTGGAAGGATGAGTTCCATGCCAGAACTCTGCCTCACTAAAGTGACCCGGGGGTCGTGCCTAGTGGGGTATCTTCCTAAGTACCACCCCTACGTTTTGAATATGAATGACATGTCGAGGTGTTCATAACTACTTCTCAGGGGGATTATTGACCCTTTTAAGACATATGGGAGGAATTGTTGTTGACGGTGAAACTTGGCTCCTTGAGACTAACCATGAGTGAGATGGTGGATACAGAGGTGTCGTATCTTAAACCTCAAGGAATCAAGGTTTTGTTGTTGTGAGTACGCACGTAAATTGGGGGTGTTAAGAAAGCCTTCGACCTAGTACTAGAGGTTGTCGGTGGTGGCTAACGGTGAAAGGGCCAATAGAATGGATGGGTGGACGAACTTCTAGATAGGTTAAGGTCTATGCAATCCTTTCCGAGGTAAGCCACTACCCACACTCATTAATTTTCAAAAAACCCAAACTTCCTTCATAGGGTTAAATCATGGTATATGATGATTAATGAACTGATGATTACTATGATATTCTTTGCTATATGGATTATAAGATTTATGCTTTATGTATGATTTCTTAATCAATTACTAGTTTTAGTAATTGATTATAAAGCCAGTTTTAGAAGAAGAAAGGCTTTGTGGCTTGAGATAATCAATTACAACATTTAGTAATCGATTAGATTGCATCTGAAAACTTTAGAAGCTCTCTATGTGACAAAATAATCAATTACCACATTTGATAATCAATTATTCAAGAACCTCGAAAGCTTGAGAAGCTTTATGTTAAACGAGATAATTGATTACCACATTTTGTAATTTATTACCACATTTCTGGAAATGCAAAACAAAGAAGGATTTTAACGAATTAATCCATTACCATATTTGATAATCAATTAAATCTGTTTTGGTTGTTAAAATCATAAATACACTCACTTGTTCTTTCTAATTAGTGACTCTTAATACAATTTTATCTTTTAGAAAACATTTTATGAGAATCATCAAAGGGAATTACTCTGCGTTTCTTCAAGAGATTCAAGTTGATCAAGATTCATTGATTCTTCATCAAGAGTTGATCATCTATGGAAGAACTTGAAGATGTTGTGAACTACACATAAAGGTGTATTCAATTCAATTTTGATTTTTTCTACTTTCTTAATCTTGGTTAGGGTTACCAAGGGTTTTCTGAGTTGATAGGATTTCAACTCTTGTTCTTTCTCTTGTAGGATTCAAGGGAAAGGTAAAATTTTAGGGAATTGCATGTACACAATATTTGCACTTGGTTCTTTAATAGTGAAAGTTCTAAGAGATCTTAGAACAACTGGAAGTAGGTTCTCTTAAGGATTCAACCAATATATAAATTGTGTGTGTGATTCTCTCTTTCTCTAACCCTTAATTTTGTGAATCAATCTTGGTAATGGAATTGACTTAAAAAGGTTATAAACTCTATTTTTCATATGTTTTTGTATTCATTGTTTGATAATCTTTCTTAACAATATTTTTGATAAAACATTGATTACATGAAGATGTATGATTTAATTGAATTTAAACAATCATTAGGTAAAGTTTTGAAAAAAATATATTCAATCTCCTTTTTAGATTTTCCACTATTCCACCAATAGGTATTACTTAAATGGTTAATAACTCAATGAATGCTTCCAGTTTCATCATAAATGAGTGGATGTATCATTAATAAACTTCACAATAAATTTAAAATATAAAAAATTAGCAATTAATACATCTAAAAAGTGGATTTATATTTCTCATAATTAGGAAAAAAAATATAAAAGACTTGGGTAATATAACGTAAAGTTTTAATATTTCTATGTCAACAGAATTGTACATGTGTTATTTAATGTTATATACTTTTTACGGTAATAACACATGTATATATAATTGTCATCCATTAGAATTATTATTTAATGCAATATACTTTTTACGGTACACTTTTTTTAATACAGTATTTTTATTGATTGAAATTCATAAGTTCAATTAATTTAGAACTAAAATCTACCAAATAAAAAATGAGATCTATATATTTAACGAGACTTTTCAGAAATTTCATGCACTCTAATAGGCACCAAAGACTATTATGTTATACCACTCCTAAATCTACAATTAAAGCTACATAGAAAAGCTATTATTATATAGTATTTTAGGAAATTAAAATAAAATAAAATAATATCAGAAAAGTAATATCTAAATTATCTGTTTTATAAAAGTTACCTATTTGGACTTTTTATACCCATCCTATCACGTTCAATAATAAATAATGTGTGAAAAAAATTATAACTAACATTCCTCTAGAAAGAATGAAACAAATATAACAAAGCAGTTCCTGAAAAAGTGAAATACACCAAACGTGCCAAACTAATAATTTACTATGAACGGAGGGACTACAAAAATATATCCCCTAGGCCCTAGCAAGGAATCCGGTCAATGAACCATTTAAGAACTTGAATTGGAAGCTTTACAATTTTCACACCCACATTGGCCAATTCTCCGCAGCCTTTGAAACATGGACACAAGCAACTCAATATTGAACTGCATTGCCATCACCAAAATTCATGTTCAAAAAATGGGAAAAAGAAGAAAAAGGGTACACAGTACGAAAAATTTTAGGCTAGAAACTAACAAGAAATTATGGTAAATATGATTATTGATATAGCTAGTTACTATAAAAATTAATAAAATTTATTATATATGACAATTAGTGATATAATGACAATGTAAAATCTTTTAATACTGTCAATAGATAAATTATTTTCTCTTTTTATATATCAACCAATCAGCCAAAGAATATAAACAGTCAAGGAATGGATTAATGATTAATGAACGCAAGTAATTATATAACCAAAGGAAAATGAAACATAGAATAAGAACACAGAAGCATAATAAATTTGATAGAAATTAGAAAATTTTACATACCCAAGAAGCCAGATGATTGCACCCACAGGACACAAAACCAAAGAAACAAGAGCGAAGGGCAATCCAATCACAAAACCCAATGGCCTGCACTCGCAAAATTCACCTTCCATAATAGTTGTGTCAAATGTTTCTCTGCGATCTGAATCTGAAGAAGATGACTGAAGAGAAGTGGAATTAGTTTTGTAGTATATAATAGTCTTGATTTCGATGTAATTTCGTTGGAAGACCCACCGTGACGACAACTCCGATGACTTGCTTTTATTCTCACGTTGACCTTCGGTTGGTTTTCTTTTAAAAAAAAAAAATTATGTTATTCATGTTAGCGTAAAATGATATGATAATCTAAGACCCGAAAATATAAATTCTAGTAGCATATATTATTTGAGAAAAAAGGTAATCTATAATCAATTAATCAATAATCATCGATTATAAGAAAATAGACATATAAAAATCAATAATCAAT
Organism: Glycine tomentella; assembly: GCA_007407185.1. Taxonomy (NCBI): domain Eukaryota; kingdom Viridiplantae; phylum Streptophyta; class Magnoliopsida; order Fabales; family Fabaceae; genus Glycine; species Glycine tomentella. The sequence goes on from PYAF01000358.1 coordinate 110,571, forward strand.
CTATCATTATAAAATAAGATTTACTACGTAGCTAGATGTTATGTGACAACACCAATAATATATTTGTTTTATTTTTAATTTATAAATATACATATTTATGCTAATTAAATTAATTATAATGAATATATATTTTGGTCAAATCTATCGATCAACTATATCATTAAATTTTATATAGACAAAAAGAATTTTACATCAATAATGAAAAAAAATAAATTATACCATTATTCAATCATATTTCATTATGATGATAAGTAAATTTGTTGACTTTCATAATAATTAATAAAAAATCATATTAACCACGAATTATGATTAGATAATAATGTAAAAGTGTTTTAGAGTATTAATACATAGTTATTAAACTCTTATATACAATATGGTAAGTGACTTATTAAATTTTATTTTATAATTAGGTAATATATTTTATAAGAATTACAGTTTTTTTATAATTTCAGTAATCTTATATAAATATTTTCTATAATTACAATAATCTTATATGAAATATTTTCTATAATTACATATGTATTAATTAATTAAAAAAACATAATTATATTAATTAAGGTAATTATTTACAAATAAAATAATTGAATTAGTACATTTATTATCTCACTTTGCTTTTTTATTTTCATGTGGCAGACAAGCACCTTTACCATTGAAAGCATTGTAACTTTATGGTACAAAGTTTTCAATAAAAAGGAGCACAAATACACTGCAGCTAGAAACCTGATCAACTCAATGTGTGTGATCAATTTTAATATGGAGTGGGAGATATACCTTGCAAATACCATATTTTATAATGGAAAAAAAATATTAGCATTTTTATGTTATTGATCACGGCCTCAAATGATCAATTAGTTGAAAGTAGGATCAATTAGTTGAAAGTAAGACGCACGATGGTTGATTTGGATTGAGTTTGGTTAAATTTACTATTTAACTCAGTCAAATTTAAAAGAATTAATTTGGATTAATTTTTTAAGAAAATAAAATAAAATTCAACCTAAATTAACCTGTTTATAAACCATTTAGGTTAGAATATTGAATACATTTAAATTTATCAGTTATTTTTTAAAATCAAATATTTTTATGTTAGAATTTTTATTAAATAGAATACCGAATACATTATTTATAATTGTTATGTGTAGTCAAATAATGAAAAATAAATCAAGAGAGAAATCACATCATTATCATCATGATCATCCCATAGGCTAATATATTATATTAACACATGGTTTAGAAATTAAAATATAATAAAAAATCACCACACCTACAAAACCAATAAAAATCCAAAAACTAAAACTATTACATTATAGTTTAACAATTTCAATGCTCTCAAATAGTCAAATGAGTAGTATCAACTAAAACTTTAACTAAATCTAAAATAGTTTGAAACAAATTAAAAAATAGAATAAATGTTCTACAACTAACTTTGTAGCAACATATTTGAACCACAAAATTTGAAGCATAATAATAGTAATTGATTTTTAAAAATTTTAAAATATATATGGTATAATAATAATGATAATTTAATATAAATTAACAGATCAACGTATTTGGTTAACAAGTCAATGAGTTTATATATTAAAACCTGTAAACCAATTCAAAACTCAATGGACTTGACTCATACAAAAAAAATACTTAACTCAAATTCTTTGGATCAATTCTAGTAAGTAATCCATACCTACGAATACTCCTAATTGAAAGAACTTATAGCAAGGTTAGGTCACACTCTCATAGAAGAAGAAGAAAATTGGGACAAACCAAGTTGCAAATGAAGAGAAAAACTGGTTCAGAATAGCATAACTTGTTAAATTACAAATTATATGATAATAACTAATATTTCATTGCCAATCGGGGGAATCATATAGGAAACGATCGAATCATATAGGACAGTTAACAAGAAAAATGACCTATGCCTACGAACTCCTTTTGCCTACAGTCATGAATTAGTGTAGGTAAAATGAAAAAATACTTCTACATATAACTAATTAATGTAGGTAAAACTCAACAACTTGTACCTACCATTATTTGGTGTAAGAAAATTCATTAAAACTAAAAATGACTTCTACCTACAACTACTTTAGGTAGGTAAAACTCCAAAAAAATTGTATCAATGGTCGATTAGTGTAGGTAAAACTCTATTACCTTTAATAGACTCCAAAAAAGGAGGTGAGGAAGCAAAAAAGGAGGTAAGGAAGCAAAAAAGGAGATGTAGGAAGTAATTATGGACCCAAAAGAAAAACATGGCGTGTGGAAATGAACGTAAGTAACCCTAGTGTGTTGCTTTTTTCTTCTTATTCTTTCCACAATCCCTTTCTTACAACTCTAAGTCTAACTCACGGCATGTGGAAATGAACATGGAGTGTTGGTACGGCGGTGGCGATAAAAACAGTGTCTAGGGCAAAGCAAAAAGCGAAGAAGGTTAATTGAATCCTTCTCTGTTCTCCGCAACTCGCTTGCTCCTTCTCTGTTCTCTCTTCTTCTCTATTCTCTCTCATCTATTCGGCTACCTCGCGCACTCCTTCTCTGTTCTCTCTCGCATCGAATCATGCTCTGTGCTGGTTAATGATCTGTGTTTTTTTGTGTTTCAAGAGAAAGAACAAACGAAATTAGCTAAGAAATTAGGTGAGTATATGCGTGTCTATTTGTGCTTGTTACCGAGATGAGAATATGCTTGTTGCTAATAATTAAAATATGTTGTGTTGTAGTTCCTTTGGGTATTTCAATTTTGAAGTAATGGATTTAAAAACGAATAAGAAAAGTTTATGGATATAAAAAATTTATTTTTAGGTTTGAGGTTTCCCTACTAAAATTACTGTCTAGAAGGATATAAGAATTAAGAGGTGAGTAGTTAGAGAGACCAGAATAAAAAAAATTTAGAAAATGCATGTCTCTGCTTAGCTCATATTTTCTAGCAATTGTTGATTTTAACATGGAGATTTATGTTTGCATTTGTTCCTCCATGACAAATTGCTCATGGATGGATGTCCTTCATTTTCTTTATGCTTTTCATCATTGGGATAGCTTACATTGTGACTAAGATCACAGATGTTATAAGTTGTGTCACGGGTTTTCTTTCTCACTTGATGATATTCCTATCCTCTTCTTTACAAATCATTATAGATCCAAAGTAGTCTTTACGATTGTTAGTTCTGCATATCTTAGTTTTGTTTTTTTCCCTCTTTGACAGGAATAATTGCTTATGTGATTGCATTTACGGTTCTAGCCAGTGGTACCTCGTGGCCTGATCCAGTGGCAAGCAAGATTGCTGTCGAATGTCAAAAATTGTTGATTATGCAATTGCTAATATCATTTGCAGGTTTTCCATCTCAATAATTACCTCATTTTTGCTCTAAGAAATGCTCAAATGTCATCATTACATCATGACATCCTGATTCTTTTTCTTGAAGAAAGATATTAGTAGTTAATAATATTCCTGGAATGCTTTTGAATTTTTACAATTTAGTAGTTTACCTTGATGGTTCTAAAAGGATGTTATTATTTGATCAATATTGGTTAAACCCCATATTGTGCATGATTATGTGTTTCGACTTTCCAGCATATCATTTTATTTTAAAATATAATTTGACCGATATTGGTGTTTAATCCCAAATATAAAATATTTGGGAGTTGACTTATGGAAGCTTATTGAAGTACGTATGTATCATGTTATGAGATGTTTTTTCTCTTTCATTTTATCCCATCTGATTCATGTATTTATGAAGCGCAAATAAAACCATCAATTGCTTTATGGCTTGCCAAATCATTGTTTTTATGAAGATTGCTTCATAAAGTTTGTTATTAACTTATTTATTCTTTTTGCGGTAATTCAGTGAATATATATGTTGTTATTGGTGGTCCATGGATAATTTATACTTTGCACAACTTCGTAGCATATAGAGAACATCTCGGAATCCATAATGAAGGGGGACTAAGCTTTTTTTTTATTGTTTTCTTCTCCACTTCTGTCGGGTGTATCTCTGTTTTGGTTTTAAGGCATGTAATATTTGGTGAGAGCTAGGAGGGCCTAGGCTCTAGGCATGGATTATCTATGTGTTCTTCATGTTGTTGTGGATTATTTTTGTTGTACTATCTTCACTCAAGTTTTCTGGATTCATTTAGAAGTTGATGGATATAAAAAAGTTATTTTAGGTTTGAGGTTTCCCTACTAAAATTACTATCTATTTAAGGAAATTGTATATTTAGACTTAGATTAAAGAATCAAGATTACTATTAAACTAGAAAAATTTTATAGTCGTTGATCCACACACGTCATTCTCATTCACATTTAACAATATAGACAATAAAATTCTATTTCCATTCATTTCCTTACTTTCAACCGATTAAAAAAATAAAATAAAACATAGTGTAGCAAAAACAAATATTCTTGTAGATGTAGATACTTGCATTCGGACACCTTGGTCTTGGGCCTCTTCATGAATTCCATTGGCCCATTTATTGCTTGGCCCATTTTGTAAGCTTTCTAAAGTTACTACGTCCACCATCCACATCTCTATGAAAGATGTTGCACCACTTTGCTCGAGTCACACTATCAACCTATTCCACCACTGTCTATGCCTCGTGTCGCAGGACCAACTCTCTTCTGTTGTCCGTGAAGAACCCTTCAACATTTCTTTTTCCTTTTTTCTTCCTAATATTTTATTATTATTATTATGATGATGATGAATCCAAATTACACTACTACAAAAAGCAGTTTTCACGACGCATTTTCGAAGACGGTTATTATAAAACCGTCTTCGAATGTCAGGCGGTGGCAATTTTGTAAATAATAGGAGATTTATGACGACGGTTTTATAATAACCGTCTTAGAAGGTGTGTGTTCAAAGACAGTTTTGTTAAAACCGTCTTTGTAAGTCTGATAGCGGTAACAATTTTTGACACCCTATAAATTTTTGCCATATTCCTATAAATTCTTCAAATTTCAAAAGTAGTAAAAAAAAAGCGAGGGTTCTTAGCACCCTTCCTTCTCCCACTTCGACTTCCAACTCTTCAAATGGGCCTCCTCCTCCATCGACTCCTGCCGCCATACCCATGCCACCTTCCACTGGATGGCCTGCACCCTCGCCTCCACCCACCGCCTCCCCCAACTCCGCACCCTCCTCCACCTCTTAGCCGCCAAACCCTGCCCCTGCTCCTCCTCCATCTTCTCCTGCCCCCAAACCAAACCCATCTTCTCCCTCTCCTTCCACGCCTTCTCCAAATCCAATCTCCTCAACGCATTTCACAGCTCAAGAGCACTAGATCCCTCTCTTGTAGCTTCCATTCGCATTCTAGATTTTCTTTGATCGGTAAGCTTCCTCTTCCTTCTCTCTCGTAATTTGCAATTCATTGATGTTGATGTGATGTTAGTCATAGTAAGATGATATAAGATGAATTGTTTCTTTACCAGGCTGAATCTGGGGTTCTAGCATTGTTACTCGAAGACTGACCGGACAAGCTGGGTCGGATGAATTTGTCATAAAAATCCCAAATAATAAGGTGTGAAAAGGAGACGTGTATAAGCTTATGATTTGTACAGTGTTTTATGTTATTGGTGTGTTCTTTATTGAGGATAAATTTTTCTCTGGTCTGTTTGGTGGTTCATATGGTTTGTTGTGTGAATCTTCAGGTTGGCCTTATAATTGGTAAAGGTGGAGAAACGATAAAGAATATGCAAGCTTCTACTGGAGCACAGATTCAGGTTTTCACTTCTAAGTGATAAATATTATATTGTTGTCTTCATTGTGTGTTAGATGTAGGTGATAAACCATAATTAGCTTTGATTTAGTTGCTATGTTTTTTTTACTGTGGCTTTGTGATTACTACTAAAGCTGAAAACCACGTCACTGCACGAATGAATAACTAATTATGTTTTTTTATTATTGGCAAATAACTGATTATCATTAATTTAGTAATAGAATTTATATCATTATCAAAGGCGTGTTCATAAAACTTTGGCTCCTTTTTTTTGTAAGAACACTGTTTCGGTTCAATTTGCAGTAATGTTGGGTTTATTTATTTTTAAATCTTGGAAAAAAATTGTTTTTGTTCGATACGCAAATAATGAATAAATTAGTAGTTGTGTATTTTTATAAAGAATTTAATTATGAAAAATTGATAGAAAGTTTTTTTTTACTGTTATTTAATAATAAATTTCTATGTAGTTAAAAATTACAAACTTTTATAATAATTCTTGGATGATTTTTAACTATTTAACGGTATATATATTTTTTATGTAATTGTATATTAAAATGTAGTTCTTTTATGAAACATGTGATATCAACGTATATTAATATAAAAATGCACAAAAGGGGATAAAATTAATTATAATGAAATAATGAAAACATGCAACCCATTCACGTAGAAGAGATCTGAATCTACAAAGTACAAACTAATGAACTATAAACTACAACAAAAAAATGTGTTTAGTAAAAAACAAAATAGTTTCAAACTAGATTTATAATGACTGCACTTGTTGCAATTGTTTTATCTAGAAATTTTAACTCACTCAAGTGTTACTTGAATAATACACCCTCACACACAAATCAATCATCAATCTCTTTGCACATTAATATCCATTTTCTTTTTACTTTCATATACAGAGCTTTGAATTCCATTTAACTGCTAAAACATTGAATTATTAACTAGTGAATTTTCTTTTAAGCAAGCAAAACAGATCTTGTATTGAAGCATTTGTTGAATAGGGATACCGATACCCATAATTTCTTTGCAACCTGCTGTTGCTGGAGCTGCTAGAAAGACCTCTAGAGCAGTTGGATGAGCCACAAAGAGCATTGAGGATGGACACCTGAACCTTCTACATGGTTCAAATTATGTTGAAAAGTGACTTTTCCCGAGGTTGACGTAAGAGAACCTGTTCTCCTAGCATCTAACAATAATACAATGATATGAACCTAGTGGATTCATGATTTGGAGCATTGCAGTGTAGATTGCTTGTGATGCTATAGATTTCTCTAATTGATTTCTTTGTTCTTTGCAAGATTTGACCCCTATCCAACTCCAAGTGGTGAGTTTTGCACTCTTCATATGATAGTATGGTATTACCCTCATTTACACCTTTCTAATTGCGCTTCATATATTCTCAGTTCATTATGTATGTTCTTCAGACAATGCATAGGGTAATAATAATTTTTTTGCAACCGAGAAATAAGTAAACCTTGAGCTTGCATGATTCCATTCAGAAAATTTATTGGTTCAGGAACAACTAGGATAATAAAAACCATAGTTGAGCCAATGGTCACTTTTCTTTTCCAAAGATTTCCCCTACTTCTCTTGGCAGTTGGCACTAGATCTTATTCTTTCCCCAAATCAATAAAAACCACATGCAAGTCTTTGCTTCGCATGTGCTGTTTATCGCTAATTTTTTTGTGTCCAACCTAATCCACCTTCAATTTCTCGGTTCGTTTTGTCTTTGACTTGTTGTTTCTCACCTCTTAGCATTTGTTTTTGGTTTCTTTCTCTTCAATAATTGCTCACTCTGTTGCAATTGCTCGCTCTTTCAGGATTATTTTTTAATGTTTTTAGTATTTCAGCTTTTAGTTTGGGTGCGAAAGTTTCACTATCTCGAAATCTGTTATTGGTTGAAAATTTGGATCCTCCGTGAGTGGTGGATTCAACCATTTTGGAGATCCAGGCATCATGGCTTTGTTTGACCATTTTCTCTTCTTTCATCTCCAATTCATGCTCTAAAACTGATTTGTACTTTTCCTTCTGCAGGAATTCAATATCGAGAAGCTGCAGTTAGTCGAAGCCGAGAAGAAGAAGATCAGGCAAGAGTTCGAACACAAAGAGCACCAAGTCGAAATTCGCAAGAAGATGTAACTTCTTACATGACTCTCTCTACTCTCTTTTTTTTTGGTTTTTTTTGTCTCTTGTGAGTTCGAAATTTGTTAGGTGATAGCCTGATATGGATTTTTCTCTTCCATTTCCACCACCTAATCCTATCTCTTCCTCATCTTCTGCAACTTCTCTAAGGTACTTCTTCTTCTTCGCTTTCTATTCCCATTTTTTACCTTCTGAAATTGCATTCGGTGTGAAGCAAAATGCCTTCTTCAATTCAGAGAGGTGGTTTTTATTTTTTCCTTTCTTTTCTGAAACACTTTGGTTTTCCATTTAATAAAGATTCTGAGGAGGGTGAATGATTTTCGTTTCTCTTTGGTTATTCTATCTCCCAACTCTATAAATACACGCAATATGCATTGCCCAATATAATTAACGTGCCCTGTCTTTTCCTTGCCTTAGCTAACTGCTATTTAATCATTAGTGTTTGTACGTGTTAGCTAGAGGTTCCTTGGTTCCTTCCTTAATTAATTGAAACAACACAATTAACGTGAGATGGATTCATCAGGTCTCTTGCGGTTTGAACTTGAGGTTTTGCCCCACGTGCCATCCAATTTCATTTGGCCAAAGGAATACTTGGTGGATGCACAATACGAGTTCCAAGCACCAGTGGTGGACCTATATGGGTTTCTTAAAGGGGATAATGAGGCCACACAACATGCTGTTAAATGTTAGAGAATTGTTTGTCTTTGTTTCTCATAACTTGACATTCCGTGTCGTATCTTGGGGTTAAATGTTAGAGAATCCATATTTGCTCATTTATTACTTCATGAAGTGATGGGCAGGACATTTTTTCTTTTTTATTTTCAATCAAAATTGAATGATTAAGTCAGGTTATAAATTAATATTTTGTTTGTAAATATTGTTAATGGATGTTAAAATAATTTAACTTCTCTACATGGCTTAATTGATTATGTTGTGTCCATCAGGTAACATATAACTTTTTTCACTTGGAAGAAAGGAACTCTATTTGCAGAGGACCAAGGGATCTATAATAGATTGACTTGGTGGGAGCAGGTAGACAATGGAAAGCAGCAGCATCTTACTATTAACAGGAAGTTTCTTGTAAGACATCCAGTAAGCATTATCACTGTTCACTAATCCTATTCAAATATTCTAATTTTTGGTTTCAAATACACTTGTCCTTTTTAAATAATTTGTCAGCATTAGTTGAATATTTATTATGCAAGTTACATATTGTGTATTTGAATAATTTATTTATTCCACACAAGGATCAACCAGGATTTAACAAATGAAATTCACTAATATTTCTTAACTACGTTTTAAAATACAAAATAAAAAAAATTTAATGAGTTTTTTTTGTTAGATATCACAAGTTTTTCAAATCCACTAGATATGCTACTCATAATATTTGATTGTCGTTAATAAAAAAATTATACAAAAAAAAAATTAAACACAGATTTTTCACGTATAATCGTCGACTTATTTTTCTAAAATCTAAAGAGATTATGTGAAAGATTGGATTATTGTCTTAGTAAAATAATATTATTCCTTTTCAATCTAATATTTAAAGATTGATCTAAACCTTGCGGTCATTGTTGATCACATGTTATTTTTTCATCATGTATTTTTTTTTGGCATTTTTATCTCATCAGGGATTGAACATGGCTTTTCCTTCTTTATTAGGTTATTGACTTATTGTCGTTTATTAGCATTTCTTCTTATTCTTTCTAGATTCGGATATAAGAAAATATACAATAGTCTATAATATAAATAAATTTTAATTAATTTCATCTTATTTAATAAAATTATTCTCAAAACATATTTTATTTAATTTAGATTTCATTTTCAATGAAATTTTTATTCTCATAATATCAACTACAGGATCTTCTTAATAGTGAAAGAGTATTTTCTTCTATAAGTTTCATCGATTAGCATAAAAAAATAAAAAAATAAATTTTTTAATTAAATTGAAAAATTAAATAAAATTAACTAACATTCTTAAGGCACAATAACAAAATCTTATCCAAGTAAACAATGTCAGTCATATAAATCACATTATATCAAGTTACACTAAATATGAAAATTTAAAAAATGTTATTTATCTTGAGATCTATTGTGACAAAATCCTCCAATGTTTCTACTTTCCTCTCTTCTTCTTTATTAGACTAAAAATAATATGATTTACTTATCCATATTTTTTTTTACTGGAACCTAATATGTTTTTCTTTTCATATTTTTCTCAATCAGCACTACATCGATTACTTTTCAAATACAATTATTAAGAGCATATTCATGTCAGCATAAATTAAATTTTTTTATTTACTGCCTAAGCCTAACTGCATCATGAAGCAGCATCCGTGGAGATGCGGCATTATGACATTGGTATGGCTGGCATCGCTAAGTATGCACACTGCACAGTACTTCCCATTTTATATGTCTTTACTTTAACAGTAGCCTTTATTGATTATGTTCAAATCATGGCTCCAATTTTAGTGCAAATTGGCATCTTTGTTGATTATGTTTTGGTTCTTGTCTTTATTGGAACAAATTATGTAAATTTATTTGTACCAACATGATATTTTTTTTTTTACTTAATTCTCATTTCATCGCATATCAGCATGAAACTCTCATTTTTTTTAAAAGAAACTTTATACTTTATTTCTCTGATACCAACCGATGGAAGTCTATACACTTACTCATGCTTTCTCTTTTCTTATTCAAATTTATTTCTTATTTGAACGTTACTAAATACAGCATCCCTTGTACACCTTTTATATTGATGAATATCTGGTAGCCTTTCAAATCCAAGAGAGAAAATATGTCAGCTTAACAATTTTAATATCAATATTTGTTTGATTTTAGAGATTCTTCTCTTCTACTTGCTATTTATTTCAAAATTTCTCAGCAGTTCAAGAAACTTGTAGTGAAGAAAATTATAGGTGATAAATTAGTTGTAACAGCAAACAAAGCAGCAGTTACTTCTAGAATCTTTAGTTACATTGGCAGGTTACATTAACATTATGGGTAGGGAAGGAAGGGTCTCCTTAGAGAGAATAAAAAAATCAAAAAAATAATTTCATATTCATCTGCCTCATTTATTTTCTCTCATTTATTTTCAACATTGTCTTGGTTCATTCCAGGGTTACAGAAGCTTGCCCTTTTAAATTTGAAGGGTGCCTTGTAACAACTGCATGCTTGGATTCTCTTGCAGGTTGAATTCCTTGATATACTTTTATGCTTATTTTACTAATCTTATTATGATCATATCTAGGCTTAATAGAACTGCATCAACTAACTTTTTTGCTTAATGTCTTATTGGCTCATTAATGCTTTAATCCTGCTCTTTTCTATTTAAATGGATGAATGCTTAAAGCTTGAAGCTGAAACATTGTGTGTTTATTAGGAAGCCTTGAGCATACCACTGCAAGCAGATTTTGATTTGAGCAAGGAAAGACTACTAATTGTCGTTATGGTAACGATGAAGGTATTCCTGAACTCATAGCAGCATTAGTCAAAAAGGTAAATAGTATAATTTTTTCTAACAATATGCATTATGTACTAGTGACATTTTACAACAAGAATTATCAATGTAGTAGGAATCTTTTTTAAAATAATTATAGAAAAGTTAACAAATCTATGAATTGTAATTAATAAGTTCTTAAATCAAAATTAGATAGTGTATGTTTTGTTTTTTTTTTTAAAAGGATACAAAGACGGTTTTAGGCAAAATCGTCTTTGTATGTCCGCATACGAAGACGGTTTTGCCTAAAACCGTCTTTGTATGTTTTGTTTTTTGTTTCTTGTTTTTTTTTAAAAAAGGATACAAAGATGGTTTTAGGCAAAACCGTCTTCGTATGCGGACATACAAAGATGGTTTTGCCTAAAACCGTCTTTGTATGTTTTGTTTTTTGTTTTTTTATTTTTTAAAAAAGGATACAAAGACGGTTTTAGATAAAATCGTCTTTGTATGTCCACATACAAAGACGGTTTTGTATGTTTTGTTTTTTGTTTTTTTTTTTAAAAAAGGATACAAAGACGGTTTTGCCTAAAATCGTCTTTGTATGTTTTGCTTTTTTTTTTTTTTTTAAAAGGATACAAAGACGGTTTTAGGAAAAACCGTCTTTGTATGTATTATTTTTTTTTTAAAAGGATACGAAGACGGTTTTAGGCAAAACCGTCTTCGAATGTCTTCAAAAAAAAAATTCAACGATGACGATTTTTTGAATCGTCGTCGAAAGTGTTATTTTCAACAACACGCGCAACAAAGACGGTTTTACAACTGTCGTCGAATGCGGTTTAGAACCGTCGTCGATTGAAGCACCTGTAGTAGTGTTAAGAGAATTTATTGATTTGGACAGGATGTGATATAGGTTCGAAGAGCCAATTAAGTTGATGTTACAATATGGACCAACAAACAGGTTAAAGTTATAATAAGCACTTGTTTGATGAAAAGATACTTCTTACAAGTATTGAAAATCTTTAATTTTTATTCTTTATTCTTTACGTGGAAGCTAAAATTTATAGGTCTATATCTGAGAACAAATTATCAAAAACCCTGGAATCTACAACATATTTGATTATTAAGGATTAGAGTAAAATACCATAATCTATAATTGGTTCCTTATCGTTCAAAGCGTGATTTGACAACCAATGAATAATGTAATTAGCAGTCTTATGATTTTTCCTCAATCGGAGTCTCTTTATTCAACAATAGGACCTTCGTAACTCTTCAGATGGAGAGAAGCGAACACATGTGTGACGACTCAATATATCAAGGGCCATAGTTTTTTTTTTTATAGTATGTTAACCTAATAGGGTTCCATTATCCTCTAATGGGACAACATCAACATTTGTCAATTTAAACTCATATCACCTTATTTAATAGTCTAACGCCAACTTAACTTTACCACATAAAATAAAGTCCACTAATGATAAATAGTTATTATAATGGACTTAAAATGCCCACATTAATTATTGAAACACAAAATTTCAACAATCTCTCAAGTGAGAGATTGTTGAAATTCAAGTATAAAACATAAATTAATACACTTACTAAAACAAGACAATAACTGAAATGACACATATGGCAACATGCTCATGAAAATACCTTAGTGTCAACCATTAATCAGTGGATTAGCTAGCATAGTAGCATACTATCTTTTCTTATATGTTCTATAAATATATTTATTTTTATGAATTATTTCTTTAACAACCAAATATTTTATGTCAATAACTTTTGACCTGGTCAAAATCCTGTTGTTGGAGTATAACATTATTGAGTTATTATTACAATAAATACTTAATGACCCCTTAATGTTTGTCACAATAGGCAAGTCACTGACAAAATTTAGCAATCATATCATGTGATTCAATGTCTCAAAGTAAGATATTAACTCCACCATCATGGTTATAGAGATATCCTAATATGGAGTTTTTAATATTAGGCATCCCACAAAATCAGAGTTAGAATACCTTAAGATATCTAAACTTTCAAACTTTCGATATTTAAGCATGTATTTTTTTGTTCTCTTCAAATAGCAAATTAAGCCCTTTACTACTTTTTAGTGACGCATATCATGACTACTCACATATCTCCTTAGAACTCTACTAAAAAGCTATGTTATGACGAACATAAACTTAAGCCTACATAAGACTCCCCCACAGCTAAAGCCAAAGGAATACTTTGCATCTAGTACTTTCAAGATTACTAATGGGGCATTATTTGAGACTAACATGTCTCCTTTAGCATCAGGTGTATTTTCTGGTTTACTATCTTTAATGTTGAATATATCCAAAATTGTATAGGTGATTCTTTTATGATAATAAGACTATATTATGACTAGAAAGATGCCATCAACATATAATACCAAAAGGATAAGTTTACTCTTACTGAACTTTTGGTATATGAAATCATCAACCAAAATTGTCTCAAAGCCATAAGAGGTAATAACTTGATGAAATTTGTAATACCATTGACGGGAAGTCTATTTAAAGTCATAGATGGATCAATTTAGTTTGCACACCATAAACTTTGATTCACCTTAACAAAGTTTTCTTGTTGCACCATATTGTTTCATCAATGTTGTCATTCAGAAACATATTTAATGCAACTCTAAATCAAAATGAGTTATCAGTGTCATTATAGAACTGATAAGTGCCATATTTTAGTTATTTCTGAGATTATAATGTTGGCACTTATATTTTGATATTAGTGGATTTGTTTATAAATTTGTCCTAAACCAAGTTGTTTTATATTTTGTACATATATAAAGGTTGTTTCTTTTTAACTCCACTTATGTGTGGTTGCATGCATGGCCTATCCCAAGCCAGGATAAAGGAGGAGGATTGGCGTCAAGTGTTGTGAACCGGTCATAAAAAACCAGCTGGTTTTTATGTAATGAACCCTTATGATATTTCGTTGGGGCGTTCCCTTCGTAGCGACGCGTTACATTAGGCCTCGGGTGTATCGAAAAATGAGTTAGGGTCCTTGCCACAAGGCAAGGCGCTACATCGATCCCGGGATGTAGTGATAAGTGCGTTAGGGTCCATGCCGAAAGGCAAGGCGCTAGGTCTTCACCCGGATTTGGTGACAAGAAGGCAAGGGTCCCAACACACAGATGGGCGAGCGTGGCAGGCAAACACCGCCCAGGGGTTTAGGATGAAATTGGGAAGCTGGAACATAGGAACATTAACGGATAAACTGAGGGAGTTAGCAGATATTTTTGCCAGAAGGAAAGTGAATATTGTTTGCTGGCAAGAAACTAAGTGGGTTGGAGAAAATGCCAAGGAAGTAGAGGGCACTGGTTTCAAGTTGTGGTATACAGGTACAATCAAGAGTCGCAATGGGGTTGGAATTATGGTCGATAGAAGTTTCAGAGATAAAGTCGTGGATGTCAAAAGGAAAGGCGACAGGATTATGATGATTAAGCTTGTAGTGGGGGATCTAATTTTAAATATCCTTAGTGTTTATGCACCTCAAGTTGGACTACTATCAAATGAAAAGAACCAATTTTGGGAAGACTTGGAGGGAGGTCCTGAGAGGAATCCCACGAGAGGAGAAGATTTTCCTAGGAGGAGATCTAAATGGGCATGTTGATAAAAAAAAGTGGAGGTTTTGATCAAATTCATGGTGGTTTTGGCTATGGGACGAGAAATGATGTTGGAGAAAATGTTTTGAACATTGTGCTAGTCTATGATTTGATGCTAATAAACACTTTTTTAAGGAAAAGGGAGTCTTATCTTATCACGTATCATAGTGGTCAAAATTGTAGTCAAATTGATTTCTTTATGGCTAAACGGGAAGACAGAAATTCGTGTATGACTATAAGGTCTACCCTGGAGAATGTATGATGACACAACATAAGTTGGTAGTTCTAGAGATTAGGATCAACAAAGTTCTTAATTTGACGAAGAAGGTTCAAAACCCCAAGGATAAGATGGTGGAAGCTAAAGGAGGAGAAACATATAGAGTTTAAGGAAAACATGTGTGAAGGACCGTGGGAGTTTATTGGAGAAGCTAATGAAATATGGAATAAGATGCCAATGTGTGTTCAAAATATGGGAAGGAGGGTGCTAGGTGAAAGTAAATGAAACAAAGTCTTTACAAAGGAAACATGGTGGGGGAATGGAGAGGTGCAAGAAGCTATTAAACAGAAGAAAAAATGCTTTAGATCTTTGCATAAGTGTCCCAATGATGAGAATTTGCAAAAGTTTAGAGTGATGAAAATCAAAAACTTTTTGTATGGGATGAAGATGTAAGCGAAAGATGGCTAAACTACTTTAACAAACTTTTTAATGAGAATGATGACAAGAGTGAGGTGGACTTGGAGGACGTTTCTGATGATCTGAATAGATGATTTGTGCGCAGAATTAATACACGTGAAGTTAAGGAAGCTTTAAAGGGATGAAGAATAATAAAGCTTTGAGACCTGATGATGTCCTTATTAAAGTGTGGAGAGGCGTGGGAGATGTGACAATAAAATGGTTGACCAATCTTTTAATAGAATTCTTCAAACAAATAAGATGTTGGATGCTTGGAGGAAAAGTATGTTTGTGCCTATTTACAAAAATAAGGGAGATATCCAAAATTGTTTAAACTATAGAGGCATCAAGCTCATGAGTCATACTATGAAGTGTTGGGAGAGAGTTATTAAACATCGCCTAAGGAGGGAGACCAAGGTTTTCGTAAATCAATTTGGATTTAAGCCAGGAAGATGTACCATGGAAGCTATCTTCTTGATGAGACAATTAATGGAAAGGTATAGGGAAAAGAAGAAAGACTTATATATGGTGTTCATAGATCTTGAAAAAGCATATGATAGAGTCCCAAGAGAAGTCTTATGGTGGACTCTTGAGAAGAAAAAGGTAGCATTAAAGTATGTTAATGCAATCAAGGATATGTATGATGGGACTACCACATGTGTGAAAGCTTGTAATGGAGCATCAAGGTATTTCCCTATCACGGTAGGTGTTCACCCAGGTTCAACTCTTAGTCCTTATCTCTTTGCCTTAATGATGGATGAACTAACGAAAGATATTAAGAGGAAGTGCCGTGGTGTATGCTTTTTGCAGATGATATTGTGCTTATTGATGAAACCAAAGATGGTTTTAATAGGAAATTGGAAGTGTGGAGAAACACTTTGGAGTTTAAACGATTCACGATAAGTAAGAGCAGACGAAGTATATAAAGTGTGAGTTTTCGAGAGTAAGAGATGGTGATCAAGACAAGTACATCAACTTAGTCAAGAGGTCCCCAAGAAAGATGTTTTTAGATACTTGGGATCAATATTGCAAAAAGGTGGTAAGATTGATGAAGATGTAAATCATAGAATTAGAGTAGGGTGGATGAAATGGCAAAGTGCATCGGGGTTTTTGTGTAACCACAAAATTCCCCTTAAGCTAAAAGGAAAATTCTGTAGAACAGTTGTAAGACCGACAATACTATATGGAGCGGAATGCTGGCCAGCACATAGACAACATGAGCATAAAATAGGGGTAGCAGAAATGAGGATGTTAAGGTGGATGTGTGGATATACCAAGATGGATAAGATAAGAAATGAGGATATTCGAAGAAAGGTACCTGTGGTACCGGTATGTGAAAAGATGAAGGAGCATAGATTGAGGTGGTTTGGGCACGTTATGAGACGGTCACTGGATGCTCTCGTAAGAACAAGATTTTGTTATCAAGAGCTCGACACAAAGAGAGGAAAAGTTCGACCGAAACTTACTTGGGGATATGTAGATTGGCAGATGGTATGTCTTAGGACGGAGTGGAGAAAAACTATAAGCTTGGTGGAGGGTTAAACCATTAGTAATTCTATGTTCTAGTCATTTCCTTGTTTTAGTTCTTTTCCTCTTTTTTTCTCCCTTCTTCCTTTCACCCTTTCTTCTCTCTTTTGTTTTATTTTCACTTTTTTTCCCCTCTTCCTTTCTGTCTCATTTATGATTTATCTTTAGGTTCATCTACCATCGACTCCAATTAATTTGGGTTAAAGGTGTTGTTGATGTTGACATATATAAAGGTTGTTATTTACATTTTGGAATATTCATCCAACCAAAATCCGTGTTTTGATAGGTTTGAATAGTATTTAGAGCATCCAAAGCAATCAAGACAAGTAAATAGGGGCAAAAAGGTCAAAAATAGGAAATTCTGGAAGTAGATTTGCCCAAGACTCGCCTGGGCTAATGAAGATTCTTCAAGACTAAGGTTTAACTCGTCCAGGTGAGCAAAACAAGCACAAAACACTCGCCTAGGCGAATGGCTTTCCTGACCACGAAGTAATTAACTTGCCCAAGCGAGTTGAACAAGGCAAAACCACTCGCCTGGGCGAGTGGACATCACCAGCTTCCCAAATCCTACATAAAGCCATGCAAATGTGAACCAAAGGAAGGGATGAAAAGCAATTGAAGCTAGAGCATGAACCAGCAACCTTAGAAAGCTTAGAAAGAGTGAGAGAAGTGAGAAATTAGTGAGGAAACTCTGCCGGAGAGGATCGGTGATGTCTTCCTTCATCATTTGTTCAGTTGATCGTGTGCTCTACATAATGATCAGCTAACTTCTCGAAAGATTGGATGTAATCTTCTACCCTTATGTATCTCTTTTAATATTTGTTACATGCATCAATCTTTTCTACTCATTATTGGTGATTTCATTCTGTTCTTAATGCTTGATTCTACTTGATCACTAGTTTCATGAAATTAAACTCTAAGATTGACTGGAAAGTACTATTAGGATTTGAATTGAATATTTTACTCTTTACGTTACGTTGCTAGGAATAAAGCATAACATTTTCATTGCAAACAAACACGAGATTATGATTATAATGCTGGGATATTTATTTCATATGCGAGGGATCGATATTTGATAAATATTCTTAGGATTCTTAAATGTGAGGGATCGATTTGGGGTGATTTTATATGTGCATTAATCAGTATAGAAAATGATTTATACATGGTAATGTTAATTGGATACTAAGAGTATGAACGATGAAGTCCAATCCTACACTTTTCTTGAATTAATTAAACTCGCTTTAATTGTTTTTCATAATTCTTCGTAGTTTCGACGTACTAAATTCGTTATTTCCGTAATTTCTTTATTTCCGTTATTTACACTATTTTTCACCAACTCGTGAAATTCCACTTATCCTTATTGTACATAACCATTAAACTGTTGTTTTTATTTAAAAATAACTGAGTAACTCAAGTCCCTGTGGAGACGATCTTTATAAAATTCTGTAACCTGCGACGACAAATTGGTACGCTTGCCAAATATCTAACATGTTTCTGGCGCCGTTGTCGGGGACTTAAGTCGTTTACTCAGTTCTTTTAGATTTGAATTTTCAGTTTAGTAGGACATTTTCTTTACTTTCGTTAATTATCTTTATTTTGATTTTGTATAAATTCTCTCTTGTTATATTTTCACTAACCTCGATACTTATGGGTTGTTGTAGTTTGTTCTGTTTTCTATATATGCGAGATAAATTTTCTGTAGATAAAACGTTATTTGATCCGGAAATTACCATGTCATAAAGGAAAAATAGGAAGAAAAAGAAATAAGTAGCCAATAAGCCACTGGGTGAAACTTCTTCTATTGATTCTCCACCAGAAAAGCCACTTGTAATTGATAATATGGCTGATCGAGGAGGAGACAAAAATAGACCACCAAGGAGGACTCTTGGTGACTATGCTTACCAACAAGGACCAAAACATTACAACAACATAGTCATTCCTCCTTTCAGTAACAAGGTTATGGAATTGAAGCCAGCATTACTTAGTCTAATTAGCTCACACCCTTTTGCAGGGATGAACCATGAAGATCCATACACACATTTGTCTACCTTCATGGAGTTGTGCAGTACCATGGGAGGTTCTAATAAAGATGTTGAAGCTGTCTATCTCAAAGCTTTTCCTTTCTCCTTGACAGGTAAGGCAAAGACATGGCTCCAATCCCAACCGAACAAAAGTCTCAACACTTGGAAAGAATTGGAAGAAAAATTTATTGCTAGATTCTTTTCTCCATCTAGACTTATTAGTGCAAAACCAGTGATTGCTACTTTTTCCTAAGGAGCAGATGAACCTCTCTATGAAACAAGGAAGAGATTCAAATCATTACTGCGAAAGTGTCCGAACCATAACTTTGATGATGTTGCAAGACTACATATTTTCTACAGTGGTTTGAGACCTCAAAAAAATTCTTAATGCCTCAGCTATAGGTACTATGATGTCAAAGAGCCCGGAGGAAGCAATTGTAATCATTGACTCCATAGCAGCCAATGATTACCAGTCTCACCATGATAGATCTCCTATTCAAAGGAAAGGTATAATGGAGTTGGATACTCAGAATGCAATTCTAGCTCAAAATAAACTCTTGACTCAACAACTAGAGGCCTTAACAAAACAGATAGGCAACTTCCTCAACAATTTCAAGAAGGTGGACCACAGAAAACATACCAAGCTCATCAAAGTCTAAGATGTGATTTATGTGGCGATGACCATTAGAATGACCACTGTTCAGCACCTGGTGAATGCCAACAAGAAGAAGAGGCTCATTATTTGCAGAATCAAGGCAGACCTCAACAGAACTTCCAAAGAAATTACCAAGGCTACGGAAGTGGTCCAGGTTCAAATCAGCCTTATGGTTGGAGGCAGCAAAATGATAATGCATATTATGGTCACACTAACTCTTCTTTTGCAGGTCCCTCTAACAATTCCTATGCAGGTTCTTCAAATATGTGTCCACCACAAAACAACAAGCCCAACGTGATAGAATTTCAAAAATGGAAGATACTCTAACTCAGTTTATGCAGATGCCATCAAAAATCAGAAGAACACTAAGGCTTCCATTAAAAATCTTGAAATTCAGGTTGGACAACTTGCGACAAAACTATCTGAGTGTAGAAGTGGACCTTTTTCAGCAAACACACAGGATAACCTAAAGGAACCAAGAGAGTGTTTTAGAGTGGATGTCTTGGATGAAGTAAATTATGACTCCAAAAGATTAATTCAAGGAAAAGATTGTTCAAAGAAAATGTTGACTGAAGCATTGGAGGAGATGAGTAAATGTGAAGAAAATGAAAGTTCAGATTGTCTCCAACAGCTAAACACTCTCAAAGAAATTCCTTACAAGCAATCTCTCTTTGAAGAATTGTCAGAGGAAAAGAAGAATCAAGAATTAATGGAGGTAAGCGCAGTACCTCCACATTTAAAAAATGTTTTTTTTGTAGGTTATTCAAAGAAATCAGTTATCAGTAATTCAAGTCTTTCCAAATAAGAAAAGAAGCTGGTGAAAATTTTGAAGGAAAACATAGAAGCCAATTGCTCTTCACTATTGTCCAATTGCTAGAAGCCTGAGACATAACAAAGGCGTCCAGCCAAAATGAAGTTAAAGAAGCGCTCCTTGGAAGCAACCCAGTGTTTTTAAATTTGGTTTTAAATTTGTGTTATTTATGTCTTATGTTTTCTGGATTATATTTTTGAAATTTTTCCTTTTGTATTTTATGTTTTTAATATATCATCTGTTTTGTTAAAGCTATCATTGCATGGCCTAGGGACAAGTCTATTTTTTTAAGAGGAGGCATAGCAGATGAAGATGAGGACATGGTAGATCCTGTTGATTATCTCAATGGAGGAGACTGAGCTCCTCAACCATGATCTTCAAAAATCTGTGACATAGTCTTTATGTTTCTTTACTGCTTTGTATTAAATTTTAGTACTTTATTTTCTTTTTATTTAGATAATTGCGTGCATTTATGATCTTTATTTTGCGCAAACTCTCATGGTGTACACAAAGGGTTACCTATTTTTGGAGTACACATTTTTTGATAAAATCTTTGTTTTATTAACATACTATAGAATATATATAAATCTTTTTGGGACTTAAAAAGACAAAAATTTCTGGAACACAACACGTTTTGGAAAGAATCAACAGATTTGAAAAAAATACTTTTTGGATCAGAACACAACAAAAATTTTGTTTTGTGAAAACTTTGAGAAAGAAAAACAAATATCAAATGAAGGGAGATATTTTTACATGAACTTGATAAAGAACAACTTTTGAAAATACTAAATCTTATTTGAACATGGAAACAAGCCTTAGCATAGTGACTATGTGTACCCATAGAAATTACATTGAGAGTCCTCACTGATATGTTTTATAGTTAAATTTTGCATAAATTTCTAATTATTATAACATATGATGCAAGAAAATGATTTAGGCCTTCTTTCTTTCTTGTTTCCCAATGAATAATGATCTACCATTTGCAAGCCCTTTGAGTCCAACACATGATATTTGTTGAAATACTAACCTAGGATAATAAATTCCAACCTTACCTTAGGTTGGGAGAGCAAAGAGATTTTTGATGAAATTTTTTATCATTAGGTAGCTAATGACATGTAATCGTGGCTATTTATGTAAAAAGAAAAAAAGTAAAAAAAGAAGAAAAAGATAAACAAGTCCTTTTGCAAAATAAATAAAATTATGAATTATGTACATTATGTCGAAAACTGTTCAGAATGTGATAAAATTAAATGAAAGGTTAGTATAAGAAATATTGAAAAACTTGGTGGAAGAGATAGGAAATGATGATAGTTTGTTTATATGTGCCCTCTTATTCTCATGGTAACTTTGAATATCCAGAAAAACCAAGATTTTCTTCAAAGTCATGCCAATCCTAAAAGTCCTAAAGATTCATGCTAATTATGTACTTATCTTTGATTTGATGGGAAATAAACTGCAAAATTCATCTATGACATATCAGTGTTGGAATTGAGAAACAAACACTTACCTGTGGGAGAATTAAACACCTTTGAGAGGTTTTCCTATCTTTAAATAAATCAAAATATTTTCTCTGATGTTCTTTATAAACAACATGTGAATTGATCTTAACCTCATTTGGTTTGGTGAATCTCATCTTTTGTACTTTCATTTCTCATTGTTGATTTTGAAAAATGTTGTTCTAATCATTTTAAATTGATTCTTTACAAAAACATGTTCATAATTATGATATAGAAATATTGAAGTACTTCTAGTATTTGTAGTTTTTATTTCTTTACATTTGCTTTAGGACAAGCAAAATTCTAGGTTGGAGGTAGTGATAAGTGTCATATTTTAGTTATTTCCGAGATTATAATGTTGGCACTTATCTTTTGATATTAGTGGATTTGCTTATAAATTTTTCCTAAACCTAGTTGTTTTATATTTTGTACATATATAAAGGTTGTGTAAAATATAGAAACACTTCACACTTAATCAAGAGGAGGGATGAATTGGTTAGGCTTGGTAAATTAAAAATTTATTCAGACAAAATCAGAGTTTCCCTTTGGATCTTTATCACTTTTGAAACTAAGAATCTTTATTCAATCAAATGTTCAGTCCAAGGAATCCAATAGCTCAAAATTGAATTAATAAACAAGGCAAGATGATCAAGTTAAACAGAATATAATCAAGAAAGAAATCAAGATCAAAGCACACAAGATTTATACTGGTTCACTTCAAACACTATGAAGTTACATATAGTTTTCTTCCACTCAACACTAGAATGGAGTTCCACTATTGCAATTTTGTGTTCTTACAAGTGATTACAAAGTCTCTCTTTATCCACCCTAGATAAAGTTCAGAAATCTAAAACACTATTAGATTCTTAGAGACAACCCCACTGAGAACACTACTCAGCACAACCCCTAGAGAAACTCTATCTCCAGATTACAAGCAAGAAACCCAATTACAATAGAGAATCAAATACAAGTTCACAAAAGAATTACAACCACAAAGTTTAAGGAGAGAAAACACCTGATGATCCAATGAATGATATGCTCATGAATGAATATACCAGATTGAATGATGAAAACAAACTCAGAACATCTCTTTCCTTAACCTTTGAAAAGACTCTTCTTGCTTTAAGAATCACTTAAAGACCCATAAGTTTTTTAGTGAAGACAAACACTTATAGAACCCAGAAAAATCACTAAGAATGTGTTTAGAAAGCTTAGGTAGGCTCAGAATACAAATTGATCAAGTTACTAAACAAGCTGAGCAAGGAATCTATTTATAACAAACTTTCTAACCGTCAGTAATCGATTAAACGCGCTCAATAATCGATTATTTCACTTATGTAATCGATTAAATCAAGCATGTAATCAATTAAAGTGTTCTATAAAAATCTGGATTGAAGCAACGAACAGAATAATAGATTATTTTGATAAGTAATCGATTAATACAGAAAGCTTCATAACCATGAAATACACTATGTAATCGATTACGGATTTTGGTAATCGATAGACAGGAAGCTTCTCAAACATGAAATACACAAAGTAATCGATTACAAATTCTGGTAATCGATTAATGAAGCACGTATGTTAAACATAGGCATATGATGTAATCGATTATAGTATTTGGTAATCGATTAAGACAGAGAGATAATTTTTCCTGTTTAGCCTATGTAATCGATTACAGCTCAATGGTAATCGATTAAAATGATCATCAAGGCAGTTTATATGTGAACTAAGGTAAGATAATTGATTAAAATGATACGTAATCGATTACATTGTTCTTGAAAAGATTTCCAGTATGCACTAAGAACAAAATAATCGATTATTACTTTAAAGTAATCGATTAAATCATTAGAAAACATGTTTTTCCAAAAAAACTTTGATTTAACTATGAAACTTAAACATTTTATAAAAGCCTTGTGAATTCTAATTTTTTAAACTGATTGACTAAATGAATGATGTGAATGCAATGCACTTGGATCACCAGAAATGCTTCTTCTTTTTACATTTAATCACAAGTTATTCTTCAATACTTCAAGGCATGTTGAAAGCTAAAACCAAGCTTGATTCTTTGTCCATTCTTCAAGTGATTCCTTTGAATCCAACAGGTTGTTATTTACATTTTGGAAGATTCATCCAATCAAAATCGGTGTTTTGAATGTTTCAATGGTATTCGGAGCATCCAAAGCAATCAAGACAAGTACACAGGGGCAAAAAGGTCAAAAATAGGAAATTCTGGAAAAAGATTCGCCTAAGACTCGCTTGGGCTAATGAAGATTCTTCAAGACTAAGGTTTAACTCGCCCAAGCGAGCAAAACAAGCACAAAACACTCGCCTAGGCGAATGGCTTTCCTGACCATGAAGTAATTAACTCGCCCAGGTGAGTTGAACAAGGCAAAACCACTCGCCTGGGCGAGTGGACATCACCAGCTTCCTAAATCCTATATAAAGCCATGCATATGTGAACCAAAGGAAGGGATGAAAAGCAATTGAAGCTAGAGCACGAACCAACAGCCTTAGAAAGCTTAGAGAGAGTGAGAGAAGTGAGAAATTACTAAGAAACTCTGCCGGAGAGGACCAGTGATGTCTTCCTTCATCATTTGTTCAGTTGATCGTGTGCTCTACACAATGATCAGCTATTTCTCTAAGGATTGGATATAATCTTCTACCCTTATGTATCTCTTTTAATATTTGTTACATGCATGAATCTTTTCTACTTATTATTGGTCATTTCATTCTTGATTCTACTTGATCACTAGTTTCATGAAATTAAACTCTAAGATTGACTATAAAGTACTCTTAGGATTTGAACTGAATGATTTTACTTTTTACGTTACGTACTAGGAATAGAGCATAACATTTTGATTACAAACAAACACGAGATTATGATTATAATGCTGGGATATTTATTTCATATGCAAGGGATCGATATTTGATAAATATTCTTAGGATTCTCAAATGCGAGGGATCGATTTGGGGTGATTTTATGTGTGCATCAATAATGATAGAAAATGATTTATACATGGTAATGTTAATTGGATACTAAGGGTATGAATGATGAAGTCCAATCCTACACTTTTCTTGAATTAATTAAACTCACTTTAATTATTTTTCGTAATTCTTCGTAGTTTCGGCGTACTAAATTCGTTATTTTCGTAATTTCTTTATTTTCGTTATTTACACTATTTTTCACCAACTCATGAAATTTCGCTTATCCTTATTGTACATAACTATTAAACTGTTGTTTTTATTTAAAAATAACTGACTAACTCAAGTCCCTGTGGAGATTATCTTTATAAAATTCTGTAATCTGCGACGACAAATTGGTACGTTTTGCCAAAAGTCTAACAAGAACTAAGAGAGTCTTTCTATGAAATCGAAGATAAAGTCTCTTTATAATCAATTCCTTCATTTTAAGTACAGTCTTTGGCAACAAAATGAGCTTTAAATATCTTAACATTACCTTTTGAATCCCTTTCAATTATAAATATTTTTTATAGCTTATGAGGTCGCACCTTCTGGTAATTTGACGATAATCCAAAAGTCATTGTGAAGCATTTATTTTATCACATCATTAATAACATTAATCCACTTTTAAGGGTTAGAACATCGTATGACTTGACTAAATTTGATTAGATATTCCTCAGTCAACTTAATGTCCCATAATAATCCAAAATTGAACTCCTCCTTTCTCTAGTGGATCTTCTAAATGAGACTTCTTGAGAATGTTGAGTTTGAACTGTAGGGGGTGCATGAGAAGGAATCTCGATGTTGTCTTGTCCTTTAGTGATGTTAGGAATAACATTGTTATTAATTACTATATCTATTTCTTGAACTATAGGTTATTCTTTACAGATAACACTCTTTATGTTTCATTCCCCTCCAAATTCATTTTTCTCAAGAAATCTAGCATTTTCGTCTCAAAGAAGGATTCTATAGTGGGATTGTAAAAATTACACTCGTGTGATCAATGTAACCAATAAAGTAGTAACTAATTATCTTTAGGTCTAGCTTACCTTAATGCGACCTATAAGGCCTTTCTTTGACTGGACATTCCTAAATGTGCATGTGCCTAATTATGGACTTATTCCCAATCCATAACTCATGAGGGTTATAGCGACTACTTTACTTGGTATCTTGTTGAGGATATAAACTGTGATCTTTAATGCCTTTTTTCCAAAGTGACTCTAGTATAGAAGAATCATACTTCTTACCATATCCTTAAAAGTCCAGTTTCATCATTTTGCAACTCTGTTCATGCTAGGTTTGTCCAACATTGTATATTGCAGAACATTTCACACTTATTGAAGAAAAAGAATGAAGGGCTCAAGACATTGCTCACCTTATCTATCATATCTACCATAGTATTCACCGCCATAGCCAAATTTGACAGTCTTAATTTTATTTCAACTTCAACTTTGAAAGACTAGAAAACACCTAGAGATCGAGACTTTCCATCAATTAAACAAATATTAATTGTCTATGAACATAATAAAATACATTTGTCCATTCCAAAAATTCATAAGAAAGGGACTACAAATATATGTATGAATTATTTTTAAGACATCCTTAACTCTTTCGACACCCAAATTCCTTTATTTGTTTATTTGACCTTACATAAATACAGACTTGAAAGTTTGACAAATCCAAGGGTCCAAGAATTTTCTCTAACACAAGCTTCCGAATTCTATGTATAGAGATGTGGCCTAAGCGCCTATTCCATAAAGTGATATAATTCTCATTTAATTTATGTTTCATACCACATGAATTTGTTTGCAATAGGAACTCTCAATATCAATTAAGGACCTCTAACCAAGAACATTTGAATCACAAGAGAAACTAACTTATTATTTCTAAAAGAAAAATAGTAACCAGATTTGCCCAAAATAGAAATAGAAATTGAATTCCATCTAACAAATGCAACAAATGTCTCAACCAAATCCAAATAATAAGTATTTAAAAATAAACTAAAAGTTCATATAACTTCAACTGCAACTTTATTGTCATTTTCCCATATAGATTATTCTTTTAGCATCACATGGCAAATAACTCCATAGGTAACTTTGCAAAAACATACTTATATGAGTAATAACACCAAAATCTACCCACTAAATATCCTTAGGTACAAAAGTTAAATTAACTTTAGAACAAACAAAAATGAGAAGTTTACCCTTCTTCGCACGCCAAATAGTGTACTTGGGACACTTTTACTTCATATGTCCCACATTCTTACAAAAGTAACAAGTAAATTTCTTATTTGCTCTCCTGTTTTTGTTCTAATTGAGGAAAATATTATGTAGTATCCTCAACTCTCTTCCATTTCTTATTCAAAAAGAGAAAAAAAAAAAACTTAGTTTGACCCAACGTTATGATAAACAAAGCTCCATTAGAGTCTTCCAAAGTTAAAACACAAAAACAATTCGTCCAATTTCATGCAATTGAGAAAATTTCCGATCGACTGCTTTTAAAATTGTAGGTTTGGGATTCCAAAAATCTAGGTAGTGAAAATAAGAGTGATAGCATCAACTACTAAATAGAAAACAATAAACTTTTAATGCACATTTAATCTTTATGGTAAATTTAAAGATCCAAACAAGATATCTAGTGCACCATTAATCTCCAATCTTTGGATTGAAAATACTAATTTCAAGTGGTACTCTCAACACAATAATTAAACATTGGAGATAAGTCCTGTCAAACAATGGTTGTCATGAGACACTCTATTGCTCACATGGAAAATCAATTCGGTGATAACTCCTGTCAAATAATTATTGTCTTTAAACACTTCATTATTCACATGAAAATCAATATTAATAACCACCACACATTTATCATCTCATGCATGTAATTATCCCGCCAAATTGCATCTTCCTTTTGGCCAAACACAATTCGCATGAATAATTTCACGCAACATCTATGTAAATCCAATCAAATTAACCTATGCAACAGAGATTACTTTGGTAACATGTTGTTTCAATTAATCCAACAAGAAATACCATACAATATAATTAAAATGAGAGATCTTAAATTTACACAAGTTTCACACATAAGTATAAAATCCAAAATAGTATGTACACATTACTTTATAGCGATCACATGACCACATAATAATCCTTGAGTATGAGAAATATTGCTCAAACTATTTTTAATTTCACCCACGAATCATTGACGCAATCTCAAATAACCTTATCACAAATTAATACAATATATCACAATCCAATTACATCAACTTCTCAATATTGGAATCATAGGGGGAAAAATGAGTGACAAATATTCATCTTAAGTAACTATATTTGCGAGATGCAGTAAAATAGAATACAACACCACTACATTCAAACTAAATTTCCAAGATTTCAAAAGATTTATAATACAATAAAATAAGAATCACCAAAATAATATTATATATATCTTTATTTAAAAAAAACAATATCACATATATGTATATATACAAACAATATATACTTACCATTACCAATTCCGCAATGTCGTAAATAAAATCTTAATCACTATTCAATTTCCTTTATTTGGTGATTCATAAATCAAAAAAAATAAAATCACCGATTCTTTATAATGACATAATATGCTAATCCATTCCTTTTAACACCTTTTTTTTCTTCAATCTAGGTCCACTAGTTTGTAATTTTCGAAGAGGGAAAACAATAATCTTAATTAGAATTCGTGAACTCTAATTCCAATATTAGCTCTTCATATAAATGAATGAAAAGCGTACATTAATCCTCTGAAAAGCCACACAAGTCATTGATAGAACATTTGAACCATGTATATATACATCCTCATTTCGAATGTCGAAAGAAAAAAAAATTGAATATATACAATCAAACAATGAACATTTGCTCTTATACCAGTTGAAAATCTTTAATCAGTAAACCTTATTCTTTATTCCTTATGTGGAAGTTAAAATTCATGGGTCTATATCCCATAACATATGACCAAAAATTTTAGATCTACAAAATATCTAATTATTAAGGATTAAAGTAAAATATATAAATTCGTAGTTGATTCCTAATCAAAGTTTTCATTGTCCATCTTTGAATCACAAACAACCAATGAATAATATAGATGACGGTCTTGTGGTTCTTCCTTAACTAGAACTTCTTTATTCTACAATAGGACCTTTCTAACTCTTCAGATGGGGAGAAAAGAAACTACATATAATGGCTTGATATACTGAGAATCATAGTTGTCTTATAGTGTATTAACTTAATAGGATTCTCATTATTCCCTAATAAGCTAATATCAACATCTGTCAATCTAAATTCATATCACCGTATTTAATAGTCTAATAAACTCATTTAATTTGACTACATAAAATAAAGTCCACTAATAATAAATAGTTATTGTAATTATCTTAAATATTAGTCCACATTAGTTGAAACACAAAATTCCAACACTAAAAAGGACCAACACCTCCTTAAATGTTATAACAAGATTTTAGTCCTCGTAAAATTACTTTGGTTTCTAGTCCCCACAAGTTGACATTTTGATTGTACTCCATAATTAATTTCTTATCTTGTTTTATTCATTTTTGAAATATCTAAATCCTCTGCGTTCAATTTCATCTTCACCTTACTAACAATATCACATAGTATTGTTCAAACAATTATTAGGAGTTATTCGTGAAGGTGAAAATAAAATCATGTGATATTTTTTAACAAACAAGTGACTCAAATCCAAGTCGAACGTCAAAAACACTATTTCTTCTTTATGCCCTGATGTCGTGGCCCACTTCTTCTTACCACTTCATGTAATGAGTTGTACATCATTTGCGTCATTCGTACGACCTCCCAAGTTTGATGTGTAGTGACTTCTATCGCGTGTGGCTCAATATCATGGCATTGTGAGTCGTGTCCTATGGGTGGTGTTTTAATCTCACTAATTGGGCATTTAAGGATGACACCATGAGTCGAGTCTATGGTGAGAATTAAAAACTTGATGGAAAAGTTTTCATAGTTGGGCAGAACTACGTATGTTCCAACAGGGATAACCGCCCCCAAATATAATTGCCCCCATTCCTCGGTCCTAATATTTCCCCCACATGTCTGTTGCAATGTGAGACGCATCTATGTTTTTAAAAAGTATTATGTTTACTTTTCTTTTAAAAAAGTATTAAATTTACTTTTTTAGGTGCAGTAGTTATATTTACTATGACGTCAATAGAATATATGATTTTTTTTATTAGACTAAATTTTAAAAAATTATTGTGTTAAATTATACAATTGGTCCTGTTGATTTTTTATTCATAATTTGAATTTTTCTATTTTTTTTTTACAATTTTAGTTTTTATGTTTTAAAAAACTCATGATTTTGGTGTAACCTTTAATTTTGCATATGTTAATTTTTTATATATATTTTGATTAATTAACTTATTTCTTGATAATATCTAAATATGTTAAATTTAGGATTCAATTAAACTAAAATAAAACATATGAAAATTTAAAGATTGAACCAATATTATGGATTTTTAAAATGTAAAAACTAAAATTGTGGAAAATAAATAATAAAGAGACCGAAATTGCATATCACAAATTAGAACATCAACATCAATAACACCTTTAACCCAAGTTAATTGGGGTAGATGAATTCAATGATAAATCGAAAATGAGACAAAGAAAGAGAGAGGGAGAGGGGAAAAAAGTGAAAACAAGATAAAAGAGAGAAAAAATAAGCTAAAATAAAATAGAGGTGAAAGGAAGAAGGGAGAAAAGAAGAGGAAAAAGACTAAAATAAGGGAAACGACTAGAACATAGAACTACTATTGGGTTTAACCCTCCACCAAGCTTATAGTTTTTCTTTACTCCGTCCTAAGACATACCGTCTGCCAATCTATATCTCACTCCATTAAGTCTTGTTTAACTACCTTTCCCAGATAAGTTTTGGTCGATCTCTACCTCTCTTTGTGTCGAGCTCTAGGTAACAAACTCTTGTTCTTACGGGAGGATCCTGTGGCCGTCTCATAACGTGTCCAAACCACCTCAATCTATGCTCTCTCATCTTTTCACATATCGGTACCACTCATACCTTTCGTCGAATATCCACATTTCTTATCTTATCCATCTTTGTATATCTACGCATCCACCTTAACATCATCATTTCTGCTACCCCTATTTTATGCTCATGTTGCTTATGTGTTGGTCAGCATTCCGCTCCATATAGCATTGCCGGTCTTACAACTGTTCTATAGAATTTTCCTTTTAGCTTAAGGGGAATTTTGCGATTATACAAAACTCCCGATGCACTCCGTCATTTCATCCATCCTGCTCTAATTCTATGATTTACATCCTCATCAATCTCACCAACTTTTTGCAACATTGATTTGAAGTATCTAAAAACATCTTTCTTGGGTACCTCTTGACAAAGTAGATGCATTGTGTCTTGATCACCATTTCTTACCCACGAAAACTCGCACTTCATATACTTCGTCTTGCTCTTACTTATCATGAATCATTTAGACTCCAAAGTGTTTCTCCACAATTTCAATTTCATATTAATATCATCTTTGGTCTCATCAATAAGCTCGATATCATCTGCAAAAAGCATACACCACGACACTTCCTCTTGAATATCTTTTGTTAGTTCATCCATCACTAAGACAAAGAGATAAGGACTAGAGCTGAACCTTGGTGAACCCCTACTATGATAGAAAAATACCTTGATGTTCCATTACAAGCTTTCACACATGTGGTAGTCCCATCATACATATCTTTGATTATATTAACATACTTTAATGCTACATTTTTCTTCTCAAGAGTCCACCATAAGACTTCTCTTGAGACTTTATCATATGTTTTCTCAAAATCTATGAACACCATATGTAAGTCTTTCTTCTTTTCCCTATACCTTTCCATTAATTGTCTCATCAAGAAGATAGCTTCCATGGTACATCTTCTTGGCATAAATCCAAATTGATTTACAAAAACTTTGGTCTCCCTCCTTAGGCGATGTTCGATAGCTCTCTTCCACAACTTCATAGTATGGCTCATGAGCGTGATGCCTATATAGTTTGAACAATTCTTGATATCTCCCTTGCTTTTTTAAATAGGCACAAGCATAGTTTTCCTCTCCACACTTCAATAGGGACATCATCAGGTCCCAAAGCTTTATTATTCTTCATCCTTTTTAAGGTCTCCTTAACTTCATCTGTATTAATTCTGCGCACAAATCTTTTATTCAAATCATCAAAAATGTCCTCCAAATCCACCTCACTCTTGTCACTATTCCCATTAAAAGGTTTGTTAAAGTAGTTTAGTCATCTTTCACTTACATCTTCATCATTTACCAACAGTTTTTGATTTACATCTTTGATACTTCTAATTTGGGTGAGGTCTTTACTCTTCTTATCCCTCATTTTTGCAAGTATATAAACATCTTTCTCCTCATCCTTGCTCCCAAGATTTTTATACAAATTGTCAAAAACTTTGCCTCTAGCTTCCGCATTGCTTTCTTTGCATTTTCCTCGCTACTCTAAACTTTTGTAAATTCTCATCATTGGGACATTTATGCAAAGATCTAAAGCATTCTTTCTTCTGTTTAATAGCCTCTTGCACCTCTCCATTCCACCACCATGTTTCCTTAGCAAGAACTTTGTTTCCTTTGCTTTCACCTAGCACCCTCCTTCCCACATTATGAACACACATAGCCATCTTATTCCATATTTCATTTGCTTCTCCGATAAACTTCCAATGTCCTTCACGCAACATGTTTTCCTTAAACTCTATTTGTTTCTCCTCCTTTAGCTTCCACCATTTTATCCTTGGATTTTGAGTATTCTTCCTTAAATTAAGAACTTTGTTGAACCTAACCTATAGAACTACAAACTTATGTTGTGTCGCCACTCATTCTCCAGGGTGTACCTTGCAGTCAATACACAAATTTCTATCTTCTCGTCTAGCCGTAAAGAAATCAATTTGACTATAATTTTGACCACTATGATACGTGATAAGATGAGACTCCCTTTTCTAAAAAAAAATGTTCGCTAGCATCAAATCAAATGCCAGTGCAATGTTCAAGACATCTTCTCCAGTCTCATTTCTCGTCCCATAGCCAAAACCATCATGAATTCTATCAAAACCTCCACTATTTTTACCAACATGCGCATTTAGATCTCCTCTTAGAAAAATCTTCTCCTCTCATGGGATTCCTCTCAGAATCTCCTCCAAGTCTTCCCAAAATTGGTTATTTTCATATGATAGTAGTCCAACTTGGGGTGCATACACACTAAGGATATTGAAAATTAGATACCTCACTACAAGCTTAATCATCATAATCTTGTCGTCTTTCCTTCTGACATCAACGACTTTATCTGTTAAACTTCTATCAATCATAATTTCAACCCCATTGCGACTCTTGGTTGTACCTGTATACCACAACTTGAAACTGGTGTTTTCCACTTCCTTAGCCTTTTCTCCAACCCACTTAGTTTCTTGCAAGCAAACAATATTCACTTTCCCTCAGGTAAAAACATATGTTAACTCCCTCAGTTTAACCGTTAATGTTCCTATGTTCCAGCTTCCCAATTTTATCCTAAACCCCTGGGCGGTGTTTGCCCGCCACGCTCGCCCATCTGCGTGTTGGTACCCTTGCCTTTTTGTCACCTAATCCAGGTGAAGACCTGACGCCTTGTCTTTCGGTATGGACACTAGCTCACTTATCACTACATCCTAGGATCGATGTAGCGCCTTACTTGTGGCAATGACCTCATTTTTTGATACACCTGGGGCCCGATATAACGCGTTGCTATGAAGTGTACGCCCCAATGACATATCATAAATGTTCATCACATAAAAATAGATGATTTTTTACAACTGGTTCGCAACCCCTGACGCCAACCCTCCTCCTTTATCTTGACTTGGGACAGGCCATGCATGCAAACACACATATGTGGAGTTAGATCAAAAATTAGAAAATGACCAAAATTACAATTTTACCTAATCATTAATTAATAATAAAAATTAGTCTTTATAAAAACAAATAGTAAAAATTAGTCTTTATTAGTTTTGCTTATTACTTGCTAAGTTTTTACATTTTCATCCCCTAACATTTTTTCCTGCTTCCATCCATGTTCATAGTGATTCAAATGAAAGTAAATTAGTGTATCTTTGTTCAACATTTCCCACCAAAATTGTCAGGTGTGAGAATGGGTCAGATTTTATGGTAAGAATTTATAGAAGCTTAGGATGTCACAATATTAAAAGTAATGGGACGAAAATGATGAATATTTTAACCTTTTTATTTTAATATTAATTAAGGACTTAAATATCTTTTCTATTTATGCAAATATTACCATATTTTGTTTTTAGTATTTGTGTGTGAAAACTAATATTAATTGTGTGACAACCCTAATAACTTGACATTATTAGAATTATGCGATATTCGCTTTATCAAAGGTAACATGACATTAGACTCAATAACTATATTACTGTTTTTGAAATGAAAACTAATAATAAAAACAAAAAAAAAAGTTTTGAATCTTACAGTGATAAAAAAGAAAACGGGAAAGACAAAAATATTTGCAAAAAATATATTATTTAAACCAATAGAAAAACAAACTAGACGATCACATCATTTGTCGACAAACCGCACTCTCCGTTTTGCTAGTGTCATTTTTTCAATCATCTTTTGTTACAAATACAAGGAGGACAAAGATTCTATCTAACCACACAATAGAGGAAACAACCCCACTCATCAAATTCACAACAATGTATAATTAAAACTTGTGAATAATCAATTGAACACGTACATCAAATTGATCCTATAGCAGTACTGAATTCCTAGTATAGCTATAGAAGCCTAACATCTTGTACTGAAACCTAGCACTTTGAATCAATGTCTCATATGATTCATTGCTATTAAGTATCTTTCGTCCCTTCTTGCATCAATATCATGTCTCATCGCTATTAGTATCTTATGAACCTTGCTTGACTTCGCCATATATTAATTGAGCCTGAGTCAAATTTGACGTGTATGCTTCTGAATCATTAATTACCCATGAGATTTGTGGCCTAACTAAATGCAAGAGATGATAATTTATTGTAACATTTAGTATATTGAATAAAGAAAATACTTGGATTGTATGAGATTTGGATAGATTTCAAAGCTGTGATTTTAATGAAGCAAATGTACATTTAATTGAATGTATATGTAAAGGAGAAAATGATGAGTTTTAATGATAAAGAGAGAAACAAATGTAAGGTATATATAATAAATATAGAGAAAAATTAATTATAAGTGTTAATGAAGTGTTTGAAATGATTACAGATCAAATATCACTACTAAGAGTGGCGGAACCAGAAAATTTTTTGAGGGGGGGTGAACATAAAAAAAAAATTATATCATAAATAAAAGTATTATGAAAATAATACAAATCTAATATACAAAAAAATGCAAACCGCAAACCACAGACAGACAAATTGCAAACATGATGGGTTGATGAACAAACTGACAAAGTCTAGTGAGTTTTAATAAAATAACTCATAATTTAAAATCAAAATCAAAGTAATAATATGAAGATAAGAGATAAAGAAGACACAATCAGTTTTAGCGTAAAAAACCTA
>PYAF01000358.1:161327-178111 GCA_007407185.1 Glycine tomentella
TATAAAAAATATGATTGAGAAAATAGATTTTATTAAAGGTGGTGATTAATGTAATATTTCAATAGAGATTAGTTATCAACATAGTTAAAATACTAATCCAAAAAAACATTCTTTTTTATTTTCAGAAGTGACCCAAACACATTCTTCTACTTGAAAAAGTAATTTAAAATATCAAGTTTCACCAAAAAATATTCAATTTTCCCCATTCACATCCTATTAAATCTTTAAATTTTAACAATCTTTTACTAAATTTTAAACTTCTAAACTTTTAAAAAATCTTTCATATATTCCTATTTTATCTCAAATTCTCAAATATATTTAAATAAAAAACAAGACTTTAAATATTTAAATAAATAAAAAAATGGATTTATTTAACTTAAAAATGAATTAAAATTAAATGAAAAAGTTAAAAAAAAACAAAAATTATACACAATTTAAATTACAGTTATAC
This sequence comes from Glycine tomentella, assembly GCA_007407185.1. Lineage (NCBI taxonomy): Eukaryota > Viridiplantae > Streptophyta > Magnoliopsida > Fabales > Fabaceae > Glycine > Glycine tomentella. The sequence continues at coordinate 161,779 of PYAF01000358.1, forward strand.
CTAAATTTAACTGAACAACCGTTCCAAATGTCCTCTAATTATTATTTTTCCTTATTCTATCTATTCTAAATGCAGGGAAATTGTATCGAGTAAATTAAGACTTACGAGGATATATCCTGATTGAATTATTGAGCTTGGGTGGGTCTATATCACTGCCACGGTTTTGGATAGACTTAGTCGTCATTTAGTGGATGACAAACTGTGGGGTCTTTGGGGCATTGAGAGTAACACACCCATAGTTGATAGAGAAATCTAGATTCCTGTTTACAAGTAAGATCACCCGCAACAATAATTGTTTGTCGTTGTTGCTATTTTCAGGACCCTTTCTAAAAGGAAAAAAAATGTATATTAGGTCATTGTTGGGACCATTGATCAATAGAGATACTTGTTGTCATTTTTCATATAGTAGTAAGAAAGCATGTTGTTTAGCTCAAATAAAAATTAATGTTATCCCCCTTGGCCCTTGTGGTCCCATCATCCACATGGATTCAGTACGACTAGAAAGATCCATCACCCACTTAGGAATTCAATTAATTTCCTATGCATATATTATGGCAAATTATGGGCAAAATTAAATAAATAATACAATTTAAATAAATATTTCGAAAAATGGGACAGTTGGAAAACTAATTCGAAAAATGGGACTGTTGAACACGCCTAAAATAGGCGTGTCCAGTCCTTTGCTTCTATTTAAGTTGGCCCTTGATAAGCTGCAGATGCATTGGTTCAGTTTAGTGATTTTTTGTTGGGTCCATTGGTTGTAGTTTGGTTCTAGTTTAAGCGTTCCCCAAATATGAGTTCAAGTAGTCAGAGTGTTGATGTTATGTTATTTTTTAATGGAAGAAAAGTCAGAGGGCGACATGGTGTTATTTTTGAAGGGAACAATAGGTCGACACGTATCAATCGAAGATCAACGCTTAGTGAATTACATGAGAAGATACGCAGGAACATAGGTTTAAACGACAACCAACGTATCAGTTTGGTGACGACAAGATTATGGCAACACGATCATTACACGGGGAGTAAACTGGTGGATGATGAAGACATAGAAGTTATAATCGACCATTTTTTGAAGCAGTCAAGGAATGAATTGTTAGAATTGTATGTGGATTATGTCGTAGTGTAGATGATGTTTTACCCTTAGCCATGAGGTCAGCGGCTTTTAATTCTGAAAATAATGAAGTATCATATGCTGCTCCAGCTGTAAACGTGTCTGAGGAAGCTGAACATGACCCAACTTGGGTTATGGACGAGGATGATGAGGACGATGATGATGAATATATCGCGATGGAAAATCGTCTTCTTAAGGAGGATGCTAGTGCGTCCGAAAATGATGAGGATGTTGACGTGCATGCGACTAAATTCCACGAAGACATTGGTGTGGGGTCGTCTCAAAGGCGTCACCATGCGTAGTGATATATGTTAAATTCTTCTGAGTTTAAATGATCATAATATGTGGATGTTGTTTAGGGTTTATGTTTTATGGTTTAGGGTTTATGTTGCTTATAATAATTGTTTAGGGTTAAGGGTTTGGGTTTCTGGTTTAGGGGTTACGGCGTATGCTGGATGGTTAAGGTTTTAGGTTTTATGGTGTTGTGTCGATGATGGTTAGGTTTAGGGTTTAGGGATTAGGGGTTTATGGTTTAGGGTTTTAGGATAATGGTTAAGGGTTGAGGGGTTGTGGTGTTAAGAAAATGGTTGAGTGTTTAGGGTTTAGGGTTAGGGTTTAGGGATTAGGGAGTATACTGTATGGTTTAGGGTTTATGATTTAGTGATGATGTTGGTAACCAATATTCTGGGCTTCTTACAACACAATGATCATGCATGTCTTCTTCCTTACTTGGATTTGATTGCTTCCACCAACCATACTACCTAGAAGTAACATTAGGCTGATGGCAGGCACATAATGAAGTGTACAAATTTGCATCCATTACTGGCTGACTATAACTTATCCAAGGATTGTCATTGTAATGTGCTAGCATACCAAGAGAGTCCTGATCCATTCCAAATTGCTTTAACCCCATAACAGAGTAACCCCAACAAACCTTCATATCCTCCAATGTTATAGTTGCTTGTCCCAAGGAAACACAAACCTGTTGGTATTTGAATATTGTTTAGGGTACACAACAAAGGGTTAGTGTGTTTGGATAATGTTTAGGGTTTAGGGTTTAGGGTTGTCTTTGATTGTTTTGGCTGTATGATCGTACATAATCATTTTGAATATGTTTTTATTGGATTGGGATACATAATTCCAAATTTCTTTAATCGGGGTTTTATACTTGACTTCCTCATAGACATGTATTTTATTTGGCATATATGTATAGGTGCTGAGGTCATTCCTTTTTGGCATGGAATTCCACATTACACATATATTGATTGGAGTCATCCATACGACGAAGAAGAATCATTTACAGGTTCTGCTTCGGGTTTAGGTTCGGGTTCAGGTTCAGTGCAAGGTCATTGGCAATTAGGGGATGATTTGTTTGTTAAGCAGGAATTTGCATCGAAAATGGATGCCCAAATTGCCATTAAACGGAACCTCATGAAGGAGCATCAAGAAGCAACTGTGGTTGAGAGCAAGCCTACCAAGTTTACCATGAAGTGTGTTCGACACAACGATGGTTGCCCTTGGAGGGTTAGGGTAATCAAACCAACGTATGGTGAGAAGTGGGTTGTTTCAAGATGGGGTGGCAAACACAATTGCCTGAATGATCATATTTCACAGGGTCACAAATAGCTTGACGTTGATGTTATTGCTTCACTTATAGTAGGTATGTTTCTATTAAATTGGGTTAATATGAAGAATATTGTTTTTAGGGGTATGTTGATAATGTCAATGTTACCATTTGATTGTTAGGAATGGTTAGGGAGGAACCGTCTGTGTCAATTGCATTGGTTTAGGAGAGGATCACCAATACCTATGGATTTAAAGTTTCATATGGAAAGACCTGGTATGCGAAGCAGAAAGCAATGGCAATGATTTATGGGGATTGGGAAGAGTCTTATGCATTTTTGCCGAGGTGGTGCGACTACATGCTTCGTTTCTCACCAGGTTCTTTTTATGATATTCAAACAAATGCTTATTTTGTGGCAATTCAACTGGTACGGGCAAAGCGTGTGTTTCATCGCATGTTTTGGACTTTTAGGCAGTGTTGCGAGGCTTTTAAATTTTCCAAACCAATCATCCAAATTGATGGGACTCATTTATATGAGAAGTATAAAGGCAAATTGTTGATTGCCACAACTCAGGACGGAAATAATAAGTGTCTGCCATTGGCATTTGCCATTTTTTAGGGGGAGACGCTGGAAGCTTGGGAATACTTCCTTGCTAACATTCGCCTCCACGTAACCCAAATGCAAAATATATGTCTCATTTCAGATCGGCACCGGAGCATCATATCTGTTGTGGAAAGTCATACCGGCTGGCAACCACCTTATGCGCATCACGTGTTTTGCCTTCGTCATATTGCCAGTAATTTTAATACCAAGTTCAAGAGTGCAAGATTGAAGAAGACCCTCGTGACTTTAGGTATGTTAACATGTATTTAAAATACGTTAATTTGAGACAAATACGTAAACAGAATTGTGTTAATTTTATTATTATTCTGCAGGTTATACTCCCAGTGTGGTTGATTTTGACGCCGCATTTGAACAGTTTCGTGATACCAGTCCTGAGGTTGCAGAATGGATTGATGGCATCCCTAAGGAAAAGTGGACACTTGCATATGATGTAGAGGGGAGAAGATATGGTCATATGACAACAAACTTGTTAGAATCAGTCAATAAGGTGTTCAAGGGAGCAAGGAACATGCCTGTCACCGCTCTTGTGAAGCACATGTACACCCGTTTGGTTCATTATTTTGTATGCAGAGGTCAGGCGGCCGTTTCACAGCTTCAACATTCACAGCGACATTGCAAAAATGTGGTTGATGTTATGAGGCATAACCAGACCCTTGCTATAGGCCACCATGTAGGCAGATATAATCTTGAGCAAACGGTATTTCAGGTGGAAGAGGGTTGGGATAGGGTATATTCTGTCAACCTTGTTGAGCGTTATTGTTAGTGTGGTAAGTTTAAGGCGTTCAAATACCCATGTAGTCACGCCGCAGCTGCTACTTTACATGTTCGTCAAAATCCTTATCAGTTTGTGGATGATGTCTTCCTGGTAAACAACTTGGTTCAGGCTTATTCATTGCCATGGCAGCCAATCGGTAATGAACGTGCTATTCCATCAAGTGAAGATCCAGTTGTCATACCTGACGGGGAGATGTTGCGTGCAAAGGGTCGTCCAAGGTCCATTAGACTACGTAACGAGATGGACAAAGTGGAAACAATTCCAAGGCGCGACAGATGCGGAATTTGCAAGCAGGTTGGACATAATCGGAGGAATTGTCCTACTCGTGGTGATGCTTCATGAATTTGAAATTATGTATTTTAATTAATGTGATGTTAATGTATTTTATTTACAAAGACATGTGTAACCCTTTTATTTCGTTATGAGACATGTATTACTTTAAATTTTACCTAAACCCTAATTTTGTACCATTTCTCTTTCCCTACTTCTAGATACTAGACCGAAAGACTATACCATAAATAGTAACCCTAATTTATTAAGTCAACCTTTTTTATTAATTAACAACATCAAAAACAGGTGTCTGGTCCACCAACATGGCATGACTAAACACGCCTGAATACGATGTGACTTAACACGCCTTCAAACGGCGTGTTACGTCATGCCGAAATAGGGCATCAGTCACCTCTATTTAAGGCAACCGCTCCTACTCCCAAACAACATGCCTCCGGATTCGAAATTGAATCTGAATACTATGGCATTCTTAGGAGAAACCAACAGTCAGAACATTTGTAATTCAAAATTAGCATTCATTTTTCCAAATAGATCAGTGAAACACAATGAAACAGGCGTTTCTTTTGAATGCCCATCTCCAAACCCAATGCGAGTGCCTAATGACTGTTCTTTGCAGACACTCAAGAGCAGGATGCTCGACACCCTTCAACTTCATTCTGACCACTTTGTTGATGAAATCTATTACTGACAACCATCCATACATCCAGGTCAGAAATTTTTCTTTCATTCTTTAAAACTCACAAGTGATGATGATGTTTGCACAATGTTAATGTGTAACGACCAAATGTCAAGTGTTGGCCTTATAGAAATATTATGCACCATCAACAGAACACCCGACGGTATACTGAACCTACTTCAATCGACCATTGTCCCTACACACGATGCAATGCTATATTACAACGGCAAGTGAAACACGCCACAACAAGGCAATTTTGTGGGTTATTCCTTCACTGGAACAAACCCAATAAGGTTTGAAATTCCTTCAGGATGCAACATTGAAACACTAAAGGATGTCATAAAGCAAGTTGCACCTGTTGGGGTTCCCCTTTATGGCATTCAAAACTCACATTTAGTAGGTAAATTGTTTTTTCGATAGCCATGCCATGCAAAATACTCAAACTACACAATCGAATATCACATCATAGAGTTGACAAGCAATGAAGACGTGTTTAAGTTGTTAGCCGAATCAAACTACTGGAAACGTTATGGTCCAATAGAGATTTTAGCGGTTTTTACGAAACCAGTTACCTAAGTAGTACTTATCAAGTTTGGTTATGTTCAATTGTCATTGTAATTTAAAATGTCAGTTACGTTAAGTTATGTTATGCAGTAATGTTATTTGTCGATTGGATTGTTGCCTATGATATCAAGTAATGTTTTTCAGAATATTATTCAGTAAACAAATTTAAAAACAAAAGTAAATGAAGACATTAAAAGTATTACAAACTGAATTAAAAAACCACAAATGGCCTACTCAGGCAGATGTCGGTGGCCACTGATAATGACGGGCCATACGATCAGGTAACTTTCGTCTACGAGGTAACGGGGAAGGGTCTGCCTGAGTAGGGTCTGGCTGAGGCGGTTCAGGCTGAGCATGCTCTAGCTAGGACGAGTATGTCTGGGAAGGGCCTTCCACATACAGGTCTACATATGAAACTGAACATGGAGTGCCCTGCTGTGAATATGAGGGCCGCAGAGGGTGATCATGTATGGTGGGTAACAGTACACCTGATGGCCAACAACCTTCACCAGAATAATCAAACTGCTCGACTAGGTCGTCAATGTCGGGACCCAGCCACTGATCATGAGCTGCTGAACCACTTGTCCCAATATCCGCTGATGCCATCACCATTGCCGTTGCCACATATACAGGCTGGGGGTCGGGGGTGGAGGCATATCACTCTGTGAACTGGTGCCCCTGTACCCTATGTCACCCTATTGATGAGACTCGTAATATATGGGCTGGCTGCCATAAGTCGATGCTACATGTGGAGGCCTAAAATAACCAGAAGTATGAGGCCTGACAACAACAATGGGCTCTGAAATAGGATGCATCGGTTGTCGTCTATGCTCTAGCCCATGCCCCTCCCGTCTTCGACGGCCAACAGCAACAAACACTTGTGGCTCATCCTGAAGCTGGGTGTCTGGTGCATGTGGCCCTGCCTCCCCTAGGCGACAACTCTCTCTGAATATAGAAATTATACGTCCAACTTCCTGCTGCGCCCACTCGCGACTGTAACCCAGCCACTGATCATGACTAAGGGTGAAGTACAACATCTCCAGCCCATCAATCTATAAATTAAGAAATAAACATTAGTGTCAATCATGTGTTGTATCATAATAAACATAAATAGACAAATGATAAATTGAAACAAAACTTACACCGCAACCAGTCTTGGCAGCCATCTTCGATATGTGTCGCTTCCCATTTTCCCTATACCAAACCATGTACTCATGGTTTGGCGACATCAAGCCCTGAACCAGAGGGGGAAGCTCAATGTGCTGGTCCCGAACCTCCCACCGTCTAATAAACTGTCTAAGCTTACGGACCCAATTGTCTTCGCATTTACCACGCAAAGAAAGGTCATGCACACCCCTTAGCTTCCTTGGCCTACGTGGGATTGGTTGATCCCTCCCGAATTGGCGCATGCATCTGTCAGGCTGCGAATACTAGACGATGTAGAAGCATATAATAGCAGTAGTTGCCATCCACAACAGTCTCTCCTGCTCAGAAGCACCAAGAAAGTCATAATGCATATATGGTTGTCAAACCACCTGCACAGACACAATAATCACACAATGAAATAAAGACATGGACCAAATAAGCACAGTAATGAACACTTACAAATAACTAAACGTACCTCATCCCGGCTGAGAGATTCCAATCTCATCCTATACCAAAGAAGCTCGTGTGCTCGAAATCGGCCTAAAACGTTAAACCTTAATTCAAAATAATTGCCATTAGAATACTATAAGACTGCATTACACTAATCGTTTAAAAAAACAAAATATAGTCAAACATACCGGTGTCCGAAATGCCACTCTGGGTGAGTGGGAAGCGGAATGGCTAGAGCAATGGGGGGGAACCTGAGCCATGCCCACGCCTAAAGCAGCATGTGATACCCACCAATGTCACTTCTGCTTGGATCTGTGCACTCGCACATTTGTCTAAACAAATGTGCAAGGACCGCAGATCCCCAGCTATATGATCCAATGTCGTCGAAGTCTTCAGCAAGCAATGGGACGTAACAAGCCGCGACCATGCTCCCCTGGATCTGTCGCACAGGAGCCATGATCCAATAAGACGTGCAATGTGGGCCTTAGTAAATCGCGACACATCAACCGAATCGTTATGAACCTGACCCCAATGCGCAAAGTGTCTATCAAAGAAAGACAGGTGCAAATATCCGCCTTTAAGCTCAGTGTCTGCATCAGGTTCATGACCGAATACATCCTCAGTGACGGTCTCCCAATCTGCGACCGTGACCCCTGTGACAACTTTGCCCTCGGTAGGCAACCCCAAAATACCTGCCACGTCTTCCAACATGATCATCATTTCGCCCTACGTCATGTGGAATGTATGGGTCTCTGGTCTCCACCTCTCAACCAGAGCACTAATCAGCGTAGGATCAATCTTAAAAAAAATCAATTTATATGCATTAATGTTAAAAAATTGTGCTTTGCTAAACTAGTTTCCAACTTGCATACTTGAATATGTCGCATGCGTGCGACATGTAGAAAGCTGGCACGTCCTAACATATCACCGACGATGTCAAGTATATCATCGTGTTGTGGCCCCCTCGTCGCTTTACCGCGTTGAGTCTTCAACAGGTGAGCTTTGTCCTCGTTCCACACAGCTTGTGAAACATGGGTCCGCTGAGTCCGCCTACGCAGAACACCCCACTTATATGGGGTAGGGATGACATGTGTCGTCAGATCCATGGACTCACCCTCATGATCGAATCCAGAGCGTGAAGAATTACTTGAAGATGAGTCAGCCATCTAACAACTATCATCATATAAATAAATAAAAACTAAAGTTAAACTAAATTTTACTTCGGTTGACAACACATTACAAATAATTATCATATCAAATTAATAAAACCTAGGTACATAACTATCAAATATTTTATTTTTCTCTCTAGATCTTTTCCATAAGAGAAATGTACACAAAAATAAAAACTCTTCTCTACACTTTTCCAACAAACAGAGATTTGTGAAACACAAATCATGGAAGGGAGACAAGACCCTCTTTGCAAAAGTTTCATTGAGACGGCTCAAATTTTAAATTTGATTTATGAGATGCAACATCAGCCCTCTGATATTCATAGTACACTTCTATTAATACTAAAACATTCCAAAAGCAAGAACCTTGACGTACATTATTTCCACTAGTGCCAAGTCCATCATCATATACACAGAGAAGAAGCAAAACAAAACAAGAAAGAAAACGTCTGATCATGTCCTTCTCCCATTCATCTTCTTCATTAGGTCATGTTCATAGTCCTCAGACTAACCCTTTAATCCCCGCAAACTGCTCTCAAGAACTTGGCAAACAAATGCAGCAAAGCACTTGTTACAACTGTGATCAGTGAGGACATTCGTCTTATTGCTGTCCTTCCAAAACCCCCAAAACCAAACCTTTCTCACCTAGAAAAGATTCCACTATTCCCTCCAACAGGAACATACAATGCCCTTGTGGCCATGGCTCTTGCGGAATCAAATCACGCTATGGCAATGACTATTATGCCTGCACCATTAACCTAACCAACATCAACAATAAATCATTAACCATAATCCCTAAACCCTAAACACTAAAACCCTAAACCCTAACCAATTATCCAATCACACTACCCCTTAGCCCTAAACCCCTAAACCGAACCCCCTAAACCATAAACTATTAACCTAATCCAACTGTTAATCATTAACCCAAAGCCCTAAACCCCTAAACCAAACCCCCTAAACCCTAAACCATTAAACTAATCCAAAAGTTAATCAGTAACCCAAAACCCTAAACACATAAACCTTATCCCCCTAAACCCTAAACCATTAACCTAATCCAACAGTTAATCATTAACCCAAAGCCTTAAACCCCTTAACCGAACCACTAAACCCTAAACCATTAACTTAATCACACAGTCAATCATTAACCCAAAGTCTTAAACCCCTTAACCGAACCACTAAACCCTAAACCATTAACCTAATCCAACACTTAATCATTATCCCAAAATCCTACCCATAAACCCTAAACCGTTACCCAAACACGCTAACCATTAACCCTAAACCCCTAAACCAAACCCCCTAACCATAAACCATTAACCTAACCAACATCAACCCTAAACCCTAAGCCATACACCATACTTCCTAACACATAAACCCAAACACAATAAATCCTAAACCCTAAACCATAACCTGTAACCCATTATCCATACCCCCTAAACCCTAAACACTACACCCTTACCCATAAACCCTAAACCCTAACCTATAACCCCTTAGTCCTAAACCCTTAACCCTAAACCTAACAATCATGAAAACTACAACATAAAACCAAAATCTAACCATCATCTATAAGCCTATAATCTAAATTCCTAACACTAACATTAACGAACCTAATAATTTTATTCCTAACATCTACGTCATTAACTAACATGTGCACCCTAATAATTTTCTAAGAACATATAATGTACCGCGCTAACAATTCAATAATAAAAAATGATCAATTATAAAATCCACTTACTTGTTGGCAGAGCTTCGCTGCAAGAACAATCTACCCAAACTCCTTAGCGAACCAAGCCAAACTTTTTCACCCAAGGTTGAAAAGGCACAAATGGGGTAAAAGTAAAATTTTGGGGGGCTTTATACATGGGACTCACCCAAAGACGCCTAAAATAGGCGTGTTTAAACACGCGTATTTTAGGCGTGTTTGGCAGCCCCATTTTTCGAATTAGTTTCCCAACTGCCCCATTTTTCGAAATATTTATTTAAATTGTATTATTTATTTAATTTTGCCCAAATTACGATTCTTCTTTTTCTTCTTTTTTTCTTTAAAGTTGAAATTATTTATCAGTCGTTCTAAGAAAATTATAAAGATATTTTCTTAAAAAAATTGACAGATATTTTATTAAAAATTTAAAAAGTTTGTAATAGAACTCATTTGAAAAGAAAACATTACAAATACTTTTATTCTCCGATTATAATAATCTTCAAGCATTTCTCAACATTTCCCTATAAAAATATGATTCACTCCAAACATATTTGTTTTATTATCTTAAAAAAATATAAAGATGTTAGATTTTTATATACTTAATGATCTAATCATTTTCACAAATAATATTAGATCAATGCGAAATAAAATAGAATATAAATGCCTCCCAACATTGCTCCTTGAATTGGGTTATAATACTGCAATGTAAAGTGATTTCTTGAGTCTTCCAAACTCTTCTTTCAATTTACACTAGATGGTGTATATGCACTTATATGTGAGTGAGTTCAGGGACCCCAGAAATTGAAGACAAACACCTATATATAGAACTTTTCCATCAAAGGTGGTTTTGTGTGTATGGTTATAATGAGAAGTTAGCAGCGGTTGTGATAAGGGGTAGTTAACCATAGGAATAGTTAACCAATTAAGGTTGGTTACAAAATAAAACCAACATTCTCCTACTTGGTTCACATATCCCATCATTTACATAATGAGAAATAAAATACATGAATCATGACGATAGGTCCTCTAATGTATGTGAGTATTATCTTCCATGTATCACATTGTATTATATTTCTCAAGCCCATATAACTTAATGAATAAACCCAACGTTTATTCTAGGTCCAATCTTTATTAATGTTTCTTAAAATTAATAACTTTAGATGCACATAATCTGAATGAAAACATCACAATAGAGTTTTATCAAAACAATATCGTTATTACATGAAAATTACATAAAGGAACCAAGTCCCATTCTATCTACATGATCCTTAAATTTAAATGGTGGCATGCCCTTAGTTAAAGGATCAGCAATCATTAATTCAGTGCTAATGTTCTCAATAACCACTGTTTTATCCTTGACACGCTCTCTTATGGCTAGATACTTAATGTCAATATGCTTACTTCGACTACCACTTTTGTTGTTCTTAGCTATAAAAACAGCAGCTGAATTATCACAATACATCCTCAATGGGCTAGAAATGGAATCCATGACTCTAAGCCCAGAAATAAAACTTTTCATCCATACACCATGTGAGGTAGCCTCAAAACAAGAAACGAACTCAGCTTCCATAATGAAAGTAGCAGTCAAAGTCTACTTGACACTTCTCCAAGAGACAGCTCCGCTGGCTAGCATAAATACATATCCTGAAGTGGATTTTCTCGAATCAATGCAACCAGCGTAGTCTGAACCAGAGTAGCCAATTACTTCCAAATTGTCAGTCTGTCTATACATAAGCATGCAATCTTTAGTCCCTTGAAGGTATCTCATCACTTTCTTTGCAGCTTTCCAGTGGTATAAACCTGGATTACTTTGATATCTCCCTAGTACTCCAACAGCAAAAGCAATATCAGGTCTTTTGTAGACCTGAGTATACATAATGTTTCCAACAACTGAAGCATAAGGAATGTTCTTCATTTGTTCCTTCTCGAGATCATTCTTGGGGCACTGACTTAAATCAAGCTTATCACCCTTCACAATAGGAGCTACACTTGGTGAACAATCACTCATCCTGAATCTTTCCAAAACTTTATTGATATAGGTTTCTTGAGATAAACCAAGAATACCTCGTATTCTATCTCTATGGATCTTAATGCCAATAACATAAGAGGCATCACCCATATCCTTCATATCAAAATTTTTGGACAGAAATTGTTTCACCTCATATAACAAACCCTTATCATTGGTTGCAAGTAAAATGTCATCCACATATAGAATAAGGAAAAAAAATTTGCTCCCACTGACCTTTTGGTATATACGTTGATCCATAATATTTTCCACAAAACCAAATGAGGAAATAACATCATGAAATTTTAAATACCATTGATGGGGGGCTTGTTTCAATCCATATATAGACTTCTTAAGCTTACACACCAATTTCTCATTGTCACTAAAGAAAAATCCTTCTGGTTGTTTCATATAAACCTGTTCCTCTAGATTTCCATTGAGAAAGGCTGTTTTCACATCCATTTGTTGCAACTCTAAATCAAAATGTGCAACCAATGCTAGGATGATACGGAGGGAATCTTTCTTCGACACAGGAGAAAATGTCTCCTTATAATTGATCTCTTCCTTTTGATTAAATCCTTTGGCTACGAGTCTTGCTTTATATCTCTCAGTGTTGCCTAATGAGTCTTTCTTTGTCTTAAAAACCCATTTACATCCAATGGTTTTTGCACCATCAGGCAACTGAACAAGATCCCAGACTCTATTGGATACCATAGAATTCATCTCATCATGCATACCATCATACCATAAATTTGATTCTTTACAATTCATGGCTTGTGAAAACGTTTCAGGATCATTTGCAGCTCTTATGTTATAATCAGACTCTTACAAATACATAACATAATCACTAGGTATCGCTGATTTCCTTACTCTAGTAGATCTTCGTAATATTGAGACATCAGCTTCTCGAGGAACTTGTTGTTCGGCTGGTTGGTCAACAATTTCTTCATGTTCCTCATGAACAACTTGATCTATAGATCATCAACAGGTTGTGGATCCTGTATGATTGGTTGTATAACACCCGATTGAACTGGAGGGGTATTTTGGACAACAACCAGTCTCACGTTTGAAGTTGATGGTTGAGCAACTAAATGATCCTTCTCAGAAACAAAGTCTCTGTATTGATCGCGCCCACTAATAGTCCTCCGGTCAAGCTTCTTTTCTTGTGGGTTATAAATTCTAACTTCAGACGGGCATCCCCAAATGCATAATGTCGTAAACTCGGTTTCCAACCTTTAAATAACTCAAATGGCATTTTTGGAACAGCCTTAGTTGGAACTCGGTTTAATATGTACATTGCCGTCTTAAGTGCCTCTTTCCACAAGAACATAGGAAGCTTGGAACTACTGGCTTCATACTTATTATTAAGCATGTAGAGATACATGTATTGTGAATAATCATCTATAAAAGAGATGAAGTATTTCTGACCATATACGTCCATATCAGGACAACAGATATCTGTATGTATAATCTCTAATAATTTAGTACTCCTCTTTGCACCCTTTTTAGACTTGTTTGTGTGCTTTCCCTTAATGCAATTTATACAAGTCTCAAAATTAGTGAAATCTAAAGTACTAAGTACTTCATCATTCACTAATCTTTTAATTCTCTGAATGGAGATGTGTCCTAATCTCCGGTGCCACAGCATAGAGGAATCCTCATTCATAACACATCACTTAATGCTAACATTAACATGCATAGCGTCATAAGTGGTATCATTTTGCAAATTAATATAGAAAAGACCATCACATAAAATACCATTCCCTATGAGATCAAAATTATAAAATAAACTAAAAGATGTCTCATAAAATGAAAAGGAATAACCAAATGGTACAAGTCTTGAAATTGAAATTAAATTCTTAGAAAAACTAGGAACATAAAAAGTCTTTTCAAAATTCAAAATAAAACCACTTCTTAAAACTAAACTGCAGGTTCCAATGGCCTCCACATGTGAACTATCTTGTTGTCTGAATAGATGCATAGTTCACTGCCCACTGGTTTCCTTAGGTTTTGCATACCCTGCAAGGTATTTGAAACATGGATTGTAGAACCAGATTCAATCCACCATGTGTTATGATTTATGTTAATCATATTAGATTCATACTCAAATTCAGGAGAATTCTCTCCTTCCAAATTGGGTAAATGTCCCCTCTCAATTCCGGAACTTCAATAGAACTATGGGTAATTGTCCCCTCTTAATTCCGGAACTTCAATAGAACTAAAAGGTTGTACAACTGCAAATTATATGCTTATTATTAAAATTTGAGGCAAAAATAAATCATTATCATGTTTTACCAATGTAAAACATGCTCAAAGAATTATAAATTAGTGACATAAAATTTGCCTGTAGGCCAAAATTTTAATTCAATAAAATTCATATGAACTTAATGATAAAACATATCAGTTATATTTCCTAATCCATGTGGACAAATCAAGAACATAACTTAATATTTTTATCCTAATTAATCATACAAAAACATGATAAAAAAAAATATTGTGAGATGATATTTATCATATTACATACAACTAATTACAATTAATGTTATTTTTCTTATGTGGTCTAGAGGCTCTGAATTTATAATTTAATTAACTAAGGGTGCTATGGCCAAACCTTAATTAATTAAATTATAAAGATCACTAAACATTTATTTATCCATTATACATACTTTATGATAAAACTATCAAATTATATTTTTCATTCCTATGGATAACTCAATAATATAATTTAATATTTTATCTTAATTAACCATATAAAGCATAACAAAAAATTCCTATAGGATAAGATTTATTATATCATATATGATCAATTACAATTAATATCAATTATGTGTTTCCTTTACTAATTAAACAACACGTGCTTTGCCAAAAAATTTGGTAACCTTGCAAACATATATGAAGGAAACCGAGTTTTTTTACTTTTGATGCTATTTTGTCATTTTGTGCCAATTTTATAATGTTTTGTTGTATCACATACATAAGTGATAAATTTGCATATCACAAGCATCCTCCTCGGTCAAAACAAGTACAGTGGCCAAACAAAATTTTAATATGAATTTATAAAGTATAAGATGACAAAATAGCATTTCTTGCAGCATAAAAGCATTGAAAACAAGAACTTGCTTTTACTTTTCAAACGTTATCTTGATAATGTCAAAATCAAAAGGAATTGTCGTTTTGAAACTTGATAAAATAACACACACTTAAGTTGTCTTCAACCTTAAGGAAAAAGATATAGAAGCACGCAAAGTTTTAAATCACGGGTTCTAATTTTAAAAATTTCTTTTCATAAAATTTTACACCGTTTTTCATGATTTAAAGTCTAGAATCATTAGAAATTTATTTTCTTTATGATTCTTAAAATCAAACTTTATTTTAAGACTTTAAATCAAAATATCCAGTAAAACCCAAAAAACTCAAAACGTAAAAACAAGGCAGAGGTTGAACCTTGCTCTGATACCAAATGTTAGATTTTTATATACTTCTTGATCTAATCATTTTCACAAATAATATTAGATCAATACGGAATAAAATAGAATATAAATACCTCCCGCAATTGCTCCTTGAATTGGGTTGTAATACTGTAATGTGAAGTAATTTCTTGAGTCTTCCAAACTCTTCTCTCAATTTGCACTAGATGATGTATATGCACTTATATGTGAGTGAGTTCAAAGACCTCAGAAATTGAAGACACACACCTATATATAAACCTTTTCCATCAAATGTTGTTTTGTGTGTATGATTATAATGGAAAGTTAGCAACGGTTGTGATAAGGGGTAGTTAACCATAGAAATAATTAACCAATTAAGATTAGTTACAAAATAAAACCAACAAAAGAAAGAAGAATTGTCAAGCACATGGTGTCAATAAAATCTCGACGATTTAAAATCAAATTATGTTTATCACATTATTTGATAAATTTTCCCTAAAGACAATTTAAACAAAAGAATGTACTTGATAGACAAATATAAGATCAAGGACCCAACTTAAAAAAAAATAGTTCAAAAATCTATGAACTAATTTAACCTTATCAATATAAATAAACCGTGGGACACAATAAAATAAATAAATCGATGCTCTAGTCTTTATATAACTAAAATGTAGTGATCCTGCCATGCATAGGTAAATAGTTTTTTTTCTTAATAATATATGAGAAAAAGAAGAAATGAAATTATGATTAAATAACATTATAATTTCAAATTTCATTTTCTACAAGTTAGCTATCACTTTTCATTTTTTCTTTAGATGTCAATTTATTAC
>PYAF01000359.1:31254-41555 GCA_007407185.1 Glycine tomentella
TGAGATGTATATATTGTACAGAACTTGGATATTATGTATATGAGACTTTCCCCTGAGTACATGTGTATGTTTATATTATTGTTACTCTGCCTAAAGCTCTGTTATCTGTCTTATTTATGTTGATTTTGATAAACTGGATCAGCAGGGGCGTGATTTTATGGTTCTGTTATGTGACTCCATACATAATGTATCAAGAAAATGATCCTATGTTTCCGCTGAACTGATTAATTGATTTTTTTATATGCTAATCTGATATTATTAACGATAACACGTCGGAGGCCTACGGGGTGTTACAGCCACCACCTCTGGCATTTGCATTACCAACCCCAAATGCTCCACCTTCTCCTCAGGCAGCCACAGACACCATGGACGAGGATCAGCTCCCATGATCATCCTCACTCCTTACCTTTAGTTCATTTCAGATTTTCTGTTTCCATCATTTATTTTTCCGCACTTTACATTATTACTACTTTAGACACTTTTTGCATACTGTTGGCACCGTCAGTGCATACCCGTTGATACATATGACATTTATGTTGTTGATCTTTAGTTATGCATGAGTTGTTTCCTCTTCTAACGTGTTTTCTGTGTATGTTTTATGCGTCTTATTTGCTGGGGACAGCAAAAGGTTTAAATCTGGGAATAGGGGCACGTTAATCGAGGAAACACACGCGTCTTTTTGTTAATCATGCGTCTTTTTGAAAAGCGAACCGTAGGCAAATACCTTTTGATAACAAAATTCTTTTTGTGAAGCTATACAAATACGTTAACTACAATTTATTTTGCGTCTAATTCCAACCTAGCCATAGGTATACATATTAGACATTTTTGCTAAAGGTATACCGTCCTGGATTTAGATTTGCTTGATCAGTCAATTATGAATTGGATTTTTGGAAAGCATTGGTGATATTAATCATGAATTGATGTTGTATGAAACTTGAACTGAGCGTGTGAATGCTTGAATGGTGAATTCATTTCGAAATGAATGCATTGTTTAATTTGATATCATCATAAGTCCAGCTTGATACTATAGCCAGTGAGGTTCGTGCCTATACAGTTAATTTCTTTTGAGGGATGCCTCACTGTGATAGTACACTAGAACTTGATCCATTTCTCTCTGATGCATGCATAAGTTGATATGATAAAGGCATTTTGTTCTTTTTAGCCAGGGCCAAATAGATTTCCTTGAAAGAAAATTTTTACCATTGCTAGCCCCTTAAGCTTGAGACTTTTTGTTCAATCACCTGATGCAATATGATAACCACTTTAATTCCTCTACCTTGATTGAGATTGGACAGCTGAGTGGTTCAGACAGAAAAGCACATAAAAGAAAGGTGAATTCCATTAGAAGCTAAGGGCTAAAAAATTAAGTCTTCAAGTGAAGCCACTAAATGAACAAAAATAAAATAAAAAGCAATGTTAAGAAAAAGAAGAAAGGAAAAAGCAAGAAAATGATAAAAAGGAGTAATGGAATGAAAACCTTTGCTTTGAATTGAATGTATCTGAGTTAGCAAGGTTCAATCTCAATGTTTCTTAGCTACTGTCCAAAATTCTCCTTCCCATTGAGCCAGGCCAAGTTACAACCCTTTTAAGACCTTTTGATCAACTTTGCATGTGTTATGTTTCTTCTCCTTAGGAACTAGAGAATAGGATCAAGCCTATAGTAGTGCTAGAGCTGTAATGGCTTGATAGATCATAATACCCCAAACACTTGAGTGTTGAGTGAAATAGAACATCTGTGAGGGGTATTCAAGTTAGACTTCATTGTTTGATGGATTTGAAAGCTTTTGTGTGAAGTTTTGATTTGGTTCATTCATTTGTAGCATTTCTAAGCTCAGGGATTGTTTTACCAATGTTGATTTTAGAGAATTGATCCATGCTTTCTTCTTGAATTTTGTTTATTGCTGAGGACAGCAATATTTAAATCTGGGAATTTTTTTATATGCGCCTAGCATATAAGGTTTTCCTAAGCTTTTTAGAGCAAGAATTGAGCATGAAGCATGAATAATTGCCCTGTTTTGTTATGGTTTGAGTTTGAGCTAATGTGATGAATTGACAGGAAAGCAACCACAAGTGCCAAAACTAAGCAAAAAGCAGAAGAAAAGAGCCAAGTCTGAAGAAGCTGTGGCGCTGATGGCGCCACATGTGGCGCCTGGAGCGCCATTCACACTGGAAGCTAGCGCCTGGAGTGCCAGTCTCACGCCAGAGGTGCCAAAAGCATTGGAACCTGGCGCCTGAAGCGCCAAGTCAGCACCTGGGGCGCCATCAATCCTGGAGTTCAACGCCTGGAGCGCCATTCTGGCGCCCAGGGCACCAAAATCCATTGCCAGCCAGCGCCTGGGGCGCCATATTCTCTGGAAGTTGGTGCCTGGAGAGCCACACCCACGCCAAAGGCGCCACAGGTCGACAGAAGTAGCAGTTAAGGGCAAAATAGAGACTTCATAGGCTAGGCTATATATACTTCCACCCTCAGCATTCAATGCACGATTTTGGAGGGAGAAAAACATAAAAATAGGGTTTTAGAAGTTTGGGTGCCTTAGTTAGGGGTTTTAGGGAGCTGAAGGCCAAGTGGGGTTGCATCTCCATCTTCTTCTTCCTTGCTTCAGCTAGGTATGCCATTTTGCTTTGTAACACAGCCACCCATTATGAGGTTTGGCTAGTTCTTCATTGTAGTTAGGGCTAAGCACTGAATGTAACCTCTTTTGGAATTGTATTGGATGCTATCTTTTGTCAATGCCAAGTTATTTCATTTTATCTCTGGAATTGATCACTCTAGTTAGATATTGAGAGCTAGGGTTTGCAATAGGAATATTGGGGCTCTATGCTTGGACTTAGGTAAAGTGACAAGCTTTACATTAACTAGGGATAGGAGTGTATGCTTGCAACCATTTAATGTATCTTTTAATGCTTGACCTAGCGAATATCATTAAGGGATAAGGGTATTAGAGTGGGTTAAAGGGTTAAGAACACTACGGGAGTAGGGCTTAGCTATTATTATTGAAGATGCATGTTGGGTAACTTAGGCTTGATGAAGGTGGTAGTCAATACATGAACAAGGGTAGGAAGCATTTGGTGTGGATTGCCCTAGCTACTTAACCACATATCTTATTATCAACCTCCATATTTTGTCTATGTGCTTATGTTTATATTTAGTTCTTAGTTTAGCTTATTACACCCACACAAACAAAAACACCTATTTCATTCTTTATTTGTTATCCAACTTATCGATTTAATTGGCCAAACAATCCTCGTGGGACGATAACTCTACTTTATCACTTTATTACTTGAGCGATATGTGCACTTGCCGAGTACGCAACATGTAGCCAAGTACTTGGAGGAGTTGGAAGAAAACTTGCTTAAGGTAGGTGTAGGTGTAGGTGTAGGTTTAGGTTTATTTATCACTTGATTCTTGAGATTATTTGAATGGTATTTTCATGTATTTATTCTTAAGCTTGATGGCATGTGGAATTTTAATATCTTGCTTTCTTGAAGATCTTCTATACAACTTTGCTTCAAGAAATGAGTGAAAGAGTTTAAGTAACATCAAGGTAAGTGTAGGACTAAGTGTATGTTGTTGATCTGAATTTATGAATGGATTTGGTATTTTTCCTCATCTTATGGTTCAATTTTGATACTAACCTCTTGATCTCACTTGATTAAGTATTTTGAAAGTGATTTAATGTAAAAAGGTCCAAGCTTTTTGTGAGTATTGGTGTTGAAACTCGAATGGCCTTGAACTGAATTTTGGATTGTTTTTAAAAAAATTATATATCTCCCTCTATACTTAACCAAATGAGGTGTTTGACCAGTCATTTTAAATATTAGGATTTCCTATATGTTGTCCTAAAATATGGGACCAAACTGAGCAGTGAATCGTTCCCAGAATTTATTTGAACACAAGTTGTCTGAAACTGTCCACACCCACAGCTACTGCCACCCGTTTTTAAAAATTTATATCTCTCTCATTTCTTACTCAAATTAGGCTTATGATATATGAAATTAAAGATCCAGATGTGAAATCTAACATAACAAAAATTTAGCCAAATCTAGATTATTTACTGCTTGCAGTCGTGAAGACAATAAGAGATGTTAGTGTCCCATGTTGAGCCTGCTGGCAGATTTGGAGTTTTGTTTTTAAAATACTATATCTAGAGTTTTAGAACTTCAATTGAGGCATGTGATACTTTTTTATAAAGCTTAGGAAGTATAGTTTAACAGACTAAAAGATGGGAATTTAATGACTTGTAGATTAGCAAAGATTATAGGAATAATCGAATCATATAGGTGAGAAATCTTGTTGTTATGATGTTCTTGAAAAGTGTTTTTGTATGATGATGAAATCTTGATGTTTTGTGTCATAATTGCATGACAAGAGTTATGTAGCTTTGGATGTCATTGTGTATGTCATATGAATTAAGAAAAATAAAAAGACCTACCTAGGGGTGAAGTGGATAGTCTGTGAATAACCCTGATGGTGCCCAAAGGGTGATACAATTGAGCTGAGCACGACCCTGAGGGAAAGACTAAACAAAGATAAGACATGAAGGGTGATCCAGTTAAGCTAAGCATGACCCTGAAGGACCCAACAGGTGATACGATTAAGCCGGGCACGACCCCGTGGGAAATACACATTAACCCAAGGGTGATATAATTAAGCTAAGCACGACCCTATGGGACACCAAAGGGTGATACAATTAAGCTGAGCACGACCCTGCAAGAAGAAACTAAGTCTAGTAATGAGCTTATTGTCTAGTTTAGGGTATTAAAGAAGAGATTAATAATGAAAAGTTATGCATTGTCATGATTGAAAATTATGCTTGCACTAATGATGAAGTATGAGATTATTTTTAAGTGTTTATGAATAAAATGAAACTACTTCGGGTTATATGTTTATGAAATTAAAATCAACTATGATTGTTCAAATGTTTTCTTAATAAATCGAAGTAGCTGGAATGATGACGATGACACTATATGATAAGTCATTTTTCACCTACTGGGAATTCTTTGGAATTCTCACTGTTTTAGTGTCCCGTGTCATTCCAGACAAGTAATCGAGAGGAGCAGATACAAATTGGGGACAAACTGGAAGATTACTTTTAATGTTGCAGATTTGTAGTATTTTCCTATATGATTTGTAATATATGGACATTAATATTATTTACAAGTTATTACTAAGTTTAGAATTTATTAAAGAGACCAAAAAGTCTCAACGGGCTCTATACAAGCGTAATTTTCATAACACAGTTAAATTTCAAATATTGAGACAAGTTTTTCTTAATGAGATTTGGTTAAAAATTTTATGTTAGAAAAGTTAAAAACTTCTAGTTACTTATTATGACTTAAGCATAATATAGTAATTGGAAGGGTGTTACACTATGAATAATGAATGAAGTCAATAGTTTATATACCATCAAAAGATGAGCTATGTTATGCAGGACCTACTTTGGCAAAGATGTAACCGCCTATTGCAAACCTTTGTACATGCAAGCCTTAAAGGAAGAGTTTTCTGCATTAAGAAAGGACGTGCATTAAATTAACCCAACGACCTTTTTTTATTAAACGAATATCAAATCAAGATCTACCCATTATGAGGTAACGATTATCTAAAGTCAAAGGCCTATATAAAATAGAAGTTTTTGAAGACTGATAGAGTTCCTCTTCTACGCATAACTTCTACTAATTCTCTTCAAAAACAATATTTTCTATATATTTCTTATAAAATTATAAAATCTCTCAAAACACCTTGAATATCTGAGAGAAAAAGGCTAAGTCTTTAGATTGTTTAAGCATTTGTAAGACAATTTTGAATTAGTCTTTGAACCAATCTTTCATCACAAATCTTATTTGATTTGTTTAGAGCCAGCAGTGACTTGGTAGAAGAAAGAATATTGGGTGTTGATCAAACTTGGGGTAGAGTTTGATTTGTAAGAGCCATAAGTGGTGTGACATAATACTTGTAACTTTGAAAATTTAGTCAAACTTGGCAGTTTACCAAGAACTGGACGTAGTCTCAGTGGTAGAGACGAATCAGTATAAATCTTTATGTCTGTCTATTCTCATTTCTTTTATGTTTGTTAATTGATGTTGGGGTTGGATTGAGTTTTAACAATTATACGATAAACTGGATCTTTGGAAATTATTTTTTCTCATCATCTGAAGTGTTCTTGTGATAAATAGTTTCTTGATTTCTTACAAAGTTATCTATACAGACGAAAAACCTTGTTGTTTTCAAAAGATATGAACAAATTCTTTAAATCACAATTCAACCCTCCCCTTTTTGTGATATTTTCCTTTACATGATCCATATTTGCATCTGGGAGTGGAGCCAAAAAATGTGATTGTACAAAAGGATGCGAGACTTTGCAGAACCACTCATAGTACCCTGCATCAAAATATATTGGATTCACTACACACACTGTGTGGTGGATCAGGTGATATTACGAGTGCATCCACCTATCATCAACTTGTTGTATGGTAGGAAGCTGATTAGTGAACAAATAAAGGTGTTAGGGAATCTTCTAACTAAACCTATATTGGCGGAAGACCATCTCTGGGAAATGAATTTGCATATCTAGACCCAACTGAATGAATCTAGAAAACAAAGATATATTCTCAAACGGACGATTAATTTGATGCACCTAATATGGAGTCCACCTAACTCCATTGATGGTCAGCTAGCTCATCAATTAATTTCCTATAGTGAATTACTGACAAAGAAGACTTATTTGACCACCAACTAACACGTGGAGAGGTATCTTCATATCCCAATACATCATCCCTAACGCTAATGCTAACAAAATGCTCATAAAAATCCATCCCTGTGTCACTAACAAAAGCAAACCAAAGTATATATAGTCACTACATAATAGAACTATTAATAACATAAGAAACAATTGTAATGACACATAATTACCTAAAGAAGAGTGGCATATCCACCAATCTGGTTTGTGCCAGCAAAACTAGCATCACCAAGATTCTAATAAAGATATGTCAAGCCAGCTACCCCCAATGAATACCTGCCACATCCTTCGAGGTCACAAAAAAATCTAAGAATTTTACCTCCACATAGGTTGCACTCTTATTAGAAAATAAGGTGCAATCGAGTAGATGAAACAAATAGGCTCTTGTTGCTTCATCTCATCTTTCTTCCTGACACCTCCCTTCATACACACCCTACAACCAGCTTAAATGGACTTGTCCACCTCTTGTTTTATTTGTCTCATTAAAGGCATACTTATATTCAACTCCAATAATGGGAATTCATGTAGTGATGCCACATCATCTAGTGTTATCATCATCTCTCCCACAGGAAAATGGAAGGTGTTTGTCTCTCTGTGTCATCTCTCTGCAAAAGCAAACAAAAGTCCCTTGTGTATTGTTTGATAACTGCATGTAGTCAACAGGAATAAACCAACTCCCCCTCTTGTATCTGGTCATGCAGGACAATCTCTAACTACAACTTTCTCCCATGTGATATTAATTTTAGCTCACTACATTCCTACAACAACATTATAAATTACTAAATAAGCTCCAAAAGAAAAAAAAATCAATGATTGAATAAATTTTACATATTGAAACAAACTTAGTAGTTTACCATGCCACCACATATGTCCCAAGCCACATGATCAGCATATGAGATTAGCAGTGACGTGTCCTTAAGGCTACTAGGAAAGACAACATGTGGTTCTGGCTCCTCCTAGTCTGTAGGCTAGACATGGTCAATAGGCTCCACTTGCTCAACATGCTTCGAAGGCTCCACTTGCTCGAGTTTCTCGAAAGGGTCCACTACTTGAGCTTCTACACATCACCTTCGTTCATGCATTTTAGGTCTAATGCATCTGTCATTGTCATCGTCACCTTCAAAACTAACTCTTTTTGTGAGCGCCATCTAAACATTAAATTTTTATCATTAGATTTTGCAATTAGATAGGCTAAAAGAAACAACTTCTACAAGAAAGAACAAAATAAGGGAAACATCACAGAGTACTATATTCTTCATATTGTTAAACATTGGAGCAGAGATTGGGAATTACAAATTAGTACACAATAAAAATATGTTTCTAATCTTCTATATTAGTATCTATCATGCATGTTTCTTGCTTTCTTTCAATTCAACATATTGCTTTGTACTTATGTTAGACTTTTGGCAAGTGTACGAATTGTTGTTGCAGGTTACATAATTTATAAAAGATTGTCTCCACAGGGACTCGAGCTACTCAATTAATCCAAATAAAAATAATCAGTTCAATAGTTATCTACAATAAGTATAAGCGAAATTTCATGAGTTTACGGAGATAACTGAAAATTACGAAAACTAGTAAAATGAATTTAATTAATTTATGAGAACATAGGATTGGGTTTCATCATTCATACCCTCAATAGCCAATTAACATTTAACCTATATGAATCATTTTCTAACATTACTGATGCACACATTAATTCACCTCGAATTGATCCCTCGCATTTGAGAATCCTAAGGATATTTACCGAATATCGATCCCTCGCATATGAAGTAAATAACCCAGCATTACAATCATAATTGCATGCTATTTGCAATCAAAACATTATGCTCTATTCCTAGCAACGTAATGTAATGAGTAAAATCATTCAGTTCAAATCCTAAGGGCAAGAAGATTACATCCAATCCTTAGCGATAAAGTAGAATCAAGCATTAAGAACAGAATGAAATTACCAGAATGAGTACAAAAGTTTCATACATATATCAAATATCAAAAGAGATACATAAGGGTAAGAAGATTACATCCAATCCTTAGGAGAAACTACCCGATCATGGTGTAGAGCAAGAGATCAACAGAAAACATGATGAAGGAGGCGATCCCCGACCCATTTCTAAGAGTTTCCACTCATTTTCTCTCTTCTCTCACCTCTCTCTAAGCCTCTTCGGTTGTTCCTCACATTCTCCCTCTCAAATTTCAAGCCTCCATCTTCACTTTGCATGCCTTTTTATAGGATGGGGAAGCTGGTGATGTCCACTCTCCCAAGCGAGTGGTTTAGCCTTGTTTTACTCGCCCGGGCGAGTTAATCCTTAATCCTGAAGAAAGTCATTCGCCCAAGTGAGTTAAATACGCATGATTCACTAGCCTGAGCGAGTTAAGAACCCAATGCTAAAGAAAGGTGGTAGCCTGGGCGAGTTCTGGGCAAATTTGCTTCAAGAAACTTCCTATTTTGACCTTTTTTGCCCTTTTGTTCTTGTCTTGCTTGCTTTGGATGCGTTGATACACTTGATACCTATCAAAATACCAATTTTGATTGGACAAATCATCCAAAATGTAAACAATAACCTTTATATATGACTCAGCTACAAAACAAATAGGATTATGGCAAATTTATAAGCAATTCACTAAAATCAAAAGATAAGTGCTAGCATTATAATCCTGAAACTAACTAAAATATGGCACTTATCACTCCCCCTAACCTAGAATCTTGCTTGTCCTCAAGCAAAGTAAGGAAAATAAAACTATGAATACTAGAAGTATAAAAATTTTAAAGAAAATACTTCAATATTTGTATATCAAAAAATTTATGAACATGCTTTGTAAAGAATCAACTGTTGATTCAAGTGAAGCCAAGTATCAAGGAATAAGGATCAAGCTTCAAGATTTTGGACTTTCAAACATGCACAAAGGAAATGCTCAAAGGAAAGCTTGAAGAATCAATTTGATAAATTGTAAAAAGGAGTATATGATCTGATAATCCAAGTATGCATATCATGCATCAATCATTCATTTAAAGGTCATTGAATTAATTGATTAAGTAAAAGAAAGGCACTTAGAAAGTAAAAGTTTTTGGCAAAATTAAGTTGCTAATAAATAATTGATTACATGATTAGGAGCATTGATTATTTTGTTCTTCGTGTCCTTTAGAAAACAAAATATGATCATTGTAATCAATTACATATCTGTTTAATCGATTACTCAAGCTTTTTATGAAAAGATGGAACTCTCTGTCTTAATCGATTACAATATATTGCTAATCGATTACATGCCTGAACGTTCATCTTAGAAAAAGACATGCTGACTGTCTTAATCGATTACTTCATGGAATAATCGATTATATTGTTCTTAGTCAAAACCCAGAAACCTTCAAGATCATTTTAATCGATTACATTATTTCTTTAATCGATTACATAGTTTATCTTGGAAAACCATGTGTCTCTGTCTTAATCGATTACGTATCGGAATAATCGATTAAATGGTTCGTTCTTGAAACTCAGGACATTTTATAAACACTTTAATAGATTACTATCTTGCTTTAATTGATTACATATGCGAAACAATCAC
>PYAF01000359.1:41655-83568 GCA_007407185.1 Glycine tomentella
TCATTCAAAGATTTAGGAAAGGAATGCATTGAGTTAGTAATCTGCTATTCAACCTGAATATCATTCATTGTTCATTCATTCTTGGATTATCAGGTGATATCTTTCCTTGTTCTTTGAAGGTGTAAACTGTTCTTTGAATTGTTTGTAAAGATTTGTCTATTGTAAATGAGTTTCTTGCAAGTGTAGAGATAGTGTTTCTAGTTTTTGCTGAGTAGTGTTCTTGGCAAAGGGTTTTGGTCTCTAAGAGTCTAATAGGGTTTTAGACTTATAAACTTTATCTAGGGTTGATAAAGAGAGACTTGTATAATTGCTTGTAAGGATATTTTTTGCAATAGTGGAACTCTACTCTAGTGTTGAGTAGAAGAACTGGATGTAGCCTCATAGTGTTTGAGGTGAACTAGTATAAAATCTGTGGCAAATCTTTCTCTTAATCTCATCATCTCTTAATTACTTAGTTTGTGAATCAATATCATTGCTCAGAATTCTATACTCTGTTTTCTATTCTTTGTGAAAGGGAATTTGATTGAATATTGATTCTTGGTGTTGAAATAATTTTCGAAAGTGATAAAGATCCTGTGGTAACTCTGATTTTAAAATTTTAATTGGACTAGGTTCAACCAATTCACCCCCCCTCTTGGTTGTTTTGAAGTGTTCCTTTGTTTTTCATCAACTTTCAAAGTGATCAAAACAAAATTTTCAAATAATCAACTGTGAGAATTGAAAATACAAAAGATGGAATTCACCAAGTCAAATGAGATTAAGATCAATTCACATTTCATTTCTAAAGAACATCAAATAAAACACTTAATTGATTCAAAACAAAGGAAAACATCTCAAAGGTGTTTTAATTCTCCCACAGGTAAGTGTTTCAACTCAATTCCAAAACCACTATGTCATAGATTAATTTCGCAGTTCCTTTCCCATCAAATCAAAGTACATAATTATCATGGATCTTTAGAACTTTGTTTGGGCCTAGCTTGAAAGAAACCTTGGTTTTTCTGGATATTCAAAAATACCTTGAGAAAAGGAGTGCAAACAAAGATAAAACAATGCTATCATCACTTCCTATTTCATTCTTTTTCTACCAAGTTATCAATGTTTCCTGTATCAACCTCACAATCACCCAACTTATAGAATTTTCAACATTCTGTACAATTTTCATTTTTCACTAGCAATTTGTTTTCTTTTTTGTTTTTCTTTCTCTTTTCTTTCTTTCTCTTTTCTATAGCTTTTAGCCACATCTAAAACAAAGTATTTTTCATCACTTTTATAATAACCATGGCTAAAAAAAAAAAAATTTACTG
The DNA here is from genome assembly GCA_007407185.1 of Glycine tomentella. Lineage (NCBI taxonomy): Eukaryota > Viridiplantae > Streptophyta > Magnoliopsida > Fabales > Fabaceae > Glycine > Glycine tomentella. Next base: position 42,960 of record PYAF01000359.1, read on the forward strand.
TAGCAGTTACTGTAGCTGGCACTCCGAGCGTGGGATCTGGCGCTCCGAGCATGGGATCTGGCACTCCGAGCGTGGCACTGTAGCAGAATGCTATGTTTGGCGATTTTTGGCGCCATCAGTGCCAGAGTGGCGCCAGGAGCGCGACATGTCGGTCAGGCCACCTATAAAAGGCCATTTCGCGAATTTTTCAGAGCAAACCACTGTTCATCTTCCTCCTTCGTCCAGGCAACTATAATAACCATGGTTTAAAGCTTATTTTTTTGGGTTTTGCTATGAGCCACGCCAGGAGCGTGGGAAGTGCTCCAGAAATTGGTTTTCTTCTGCAGCCCACGCTGGTAGCGTGGGAGTCCACGCTGGCAGCGTGGGAGTCACGTCAGAGGCCTATAAAAGGCCCAAAAGCTTGGAAACCTTGGCATTTTTCTTCCTTTCTTCTTCCTCCTCCATTCAGACCTCCATTAGAGCTTGCTCCAAGCTTTTTAGGACCTTATATGAGAGCCTAAACACCTCTCTTAGACCTTTGAGTGTGAGAGGAACTTATGGAAGCTTGAATCCTTCAATTTCTGCTCTTGAAAAACCCCTTTGAGTGAGGAGTGTTTTTCTCAGAGGAAACACTCAGAGAACTTGAGATTGGCGAGGACCCACGGCGTATAAAGGACACCAAAGCTCGAGGAACTGTCCAGAGGTCTTCAAGTCGCCACTGAGGTAAGAAACTCAAGTTTCTCCAATTGATTTTGAGTTTTGGGGGTTCCTGTGAATAGTGAACCATATGAGTTGGGGCTAGAATTAGCCCAGGGTCCTGTAGAGAAACTTGTTTAGAGCGAGGTATAGATGAAGGATTAGCTTTCAGTTTTTGATTTAGATGACTTTGAATTTTGGCTCTGTGGCTTGTAGGTGTGGCTTGTGTGATAAGTCACTCTTGGTTTTGAAGCCATGCCAGAGCCTTGTTTATGCTCGTGTTGAGCCTGAGAGGTTAGTGGAATGGTGCCTTAGTTAAGATTCAGGCCATTGCAGTGATTTTGTATCATGAGGCTGATGAGGGATAATGCCATGCCTTGTGTTTGTGTTGAGTCTGGGATGACTCAGATGGCTTGTATTCAGCCTTTAGGGACCATGAGTGGTCTGAGAGCAGCCTAGTGTAGGCTGAGCTTGACTGAACCCTAGGATAGGGGAATTCTGATATAAATGTTCTGTGAATTGTATGCCTGAGGGCTTATTTTGATATGAGAATTTCATGTGCCTTGATTAGGCTTTGATTCTAAGACTGTTAGTGGCGGGAGCCACAAACCTGGAAAAGAACTGCAGACTGAGACCTTACCAGGTAAGTTCAGTGTTCCTGGGGATGAATTCCCGTTTTGGTTGCACACCACACTCCTGGGGAGTGTTGGTCATGATTCATGATGCATGCATTGGCTGTGACATTGCTTGTATTGATATTGTGTGCAGCTGTATTGGATAAATGTATGTTGTGATTGAGATATATCTGTTGGCCAATAGATAAATACCGGCATTGACGAGCTCTGCCGTGTATTCAGGGCGTTGAGGAGCTCCGCCCATGGCATTGAGGAGCTCTGCCATATCTTGACAGGTACTGACGTTGAGGAGCTCCGTCAGGGTGTTGAGGAGCTCCGCCAGGCATTGAGGAGCTCTGCCACCTGTCATGTGTTGAGAATATGATGATTATTATGATATGATGAGGGCCAGAGGGCCAGGCCAGTGGGCCATGTTTGATGTGTTTGCCTGTTTATGTGTTGTGAATCTGTGAGCCAGGGTGGGAATGATTTCCCAAGGACCCTGAGCTTACTGAGATATGTTATCTCACCTCGTGTGGGGGTTTTCTATGATTTCAGGTGACCATTCTAGAAGAGAAGATCTGTCTCAGGGCAAGAGGCCCAGCAGAGACTAGGCTGCTTGACTGAGGAGCGGCATGGAGAGCTTGAAGGCTCTATTTTGGTTTTGTTTTGGATGTATAGTTCTGTAGACCCTCGAGAAGGGCTGATATTCTTTTGTATCACCACAGAGTGGTGTGGAAACTAATGTATATGGTTATGTACAGAACTATTTGAGTTTATGATATGAGACTTTCCCTGAGTATATATCTGTTGTACATGTGATAATCTGCCTAAGTCTTGTAGTTATCTGTCTATATGAAGTTTGTTATGAGAAACTGGATCAGCAGGGGAATGATATATGTTTTGATGTGTGTGTATCTAGTATATTGGTTATTCCATACATAATGTATCAAGAAAAACGATTATGTGCTTCCGCTGAGCTATATAATTTGTGATATAAATGCTAATCTGATATTATTAATGATAACACGTCGGAGGCCTACGGGGTGTTACAGCAGCCATTTCTGAGCTATAAGAGCTTTCTACCTTCATCCTAAACCATATAAACACCTCCTAATCACTCCCAAACTTGATTAGAACCAGTTGAGAGCCAAAATCCAGCCTTGATTGTGAGAATTTGTGAGAGAACTCCCATTTCTTTAGAGGGTGAGCTTTGGAGAGGAAAGAAGCTGGTTTCAGAACACCAGAGCGAGGAGAAAGACTACTCTAGCCTTCCTCTATTGATCTGAGGTAAGAAACTCATGTTTTAACCGTTTAATTTGTGGAATGGGAGATTGGATGAATAGTGACCAATTGGTCATAGGGCTGAAATTAGGCTTAGGTTCTTTAGAAAGATATAGTCAGGAGGTTATTCTGAGTAATGTGGAATGTTGAAACTGGAATTGTGATGAAGTTTGAATTTGGCTCTGTGAGGAAGAAGTGGGTGTAAATGGGATGTACTATGGCCTGAACTAACTTAAGTACCTTTACAGAAGTTGTTCATAAGGCCAAATAAACGGGGAAAATATGTTGATGTATTTGTTTTGGCTTAGTTGAACCATTGTTGGTTCTTGGTATTGGTAAAGCTTTGAATTGAGCTACACAGAGTTTTAAAGAGACTCTGAGGCCTTAGTCAGACTGAGGCAGACCAGTGAGGGCCAATGCCTAGCCTAGTAGAAGCTGGGCTAAGATAAACCTTAAGTTAGAAGACATGAATTGATTATGAAAGGAAGGGTGCTTCATTCAATATAAATTATAAGTGCCACATTTCAGTTAATCTCATGTTTAAAATATTGGCACTTATCTTTTGATTTCTTTCATTTAGCTTATAAATTTCCCTAAACCTAGTTAATTAGCACCTTATACTTGTGTTTAAAGTGTTTCAGAAGATTAATCCAAATCATGTTGTGTATTTGATAGATTCCGTGGATTTCCGAGGCTTCCGGATATCAAAAGCAAGGAAGGAGGGTTACATAGCAAGCATAGGAGGTGCAACAAGCATTTCAGGCCCAAAAACCGACATGGCCCAAAGCTTTCTTCAACATTAAGACTTTAACTCGCCCAGGCGAGTGAACATAGGCAAAATCAGTGACCTGGGCGAGCTACAAGTTCCAAAAAGATAAGTTAAGCTGGCCCAGGAGACCAAAACATGAAGAAAATGGTGGCCTGGGCGAGTGAAGCTGGTAGGAGGCAAAAACCTATAAATAGGCCACGAAAATGGAGAGGAAGACATCAATTTTTGGAGACTCTCTCTCCCTCACTAGCTTTAGCTTTGTTCTTAGGTGTTAGGTACTTAAATAGTAGGTTTAAGTAGGTTAAGAAAGTGAGAGAAGTGAGGTTTAGCGTGGAAGCTCTGCCGGAGAGAAGCGAGGATGGGAACATTCAGCAGCTTCTTCCGAGAGGAGGTTCTCTCCATGTTGGGCTAGCTTCTTAGAGGTTGGATGTAATTTCTTAACCCTATACTTCTTTTAATATTCATGCATGAGTCATTCTATTTCTTATTGGTAGTTTCATTCTGCGCTTAATGCTTGATCCTACTTGATCACTACTATCACGAACTTAAATCCGAAGTGAGACTGGAAAGTAATCTTAGGGTTTGAACTGAATGAAATTACTCGTTACGTTACGTTGCTAGGAATAGGGCATAATGTTTCGATTGCATAAAAGCACGCGATTATAGTTCTTAACGCTGGGGTAATTTACTTAAATATGCGAGGGATCGATATTCGGTAAAATATCCTTAGAACTTGGATGCGAGGAATCGATTCAAGGTAACTTAGTGTGCATCAATAAAAATAGACGATGATTTATGCATGGTAAATATTAATTGAATATAGGACGTTAAGAATGATGAAATCCAATCCCGCTTTCTCATAAATATATTTTCATTTTCGTTAAGTTTAGTTAGTTTACTTTATTTGCATCAACAAATGAAATATCGTTCAACCTACTTGTACATATCTATTCAACTGTTTAATTTTAGTTGGATTAACTAAGTAAGCTCAAGTCCCTGTGGAGACGATCTTTTATAAATTTGAAACTTACAACGATAAAACGGTACGCTTGCCGTGGTATAAATTCCTAACAATAAACGGTCGAACATCGTTCCTGATGGTTTATTTCATACCTATTGTAGGGCGTGAAGTGCATATCACTGGTAGAGATCACCACGAGACTAGGGGAGCTGATTCTGAGCTGCGACCAGGTAAGCTCAGTGTTCTTGGGGAATGTTTCCCCTGCTTGTGGTTACTACACCCATTTTGGGTGTTTGTTTGATGTATCTTGTTTGTTGATTATGTATGATGTCATGATACTGAGATATGTGTCTGGTGTTGATGAATTGTCTTGATGGTAGGCTGGCAACTGAATGCTAGCTATACCCTGAGAGGGGGTATACTGGTACTGGTTACACTGAGATAGTGTATGTGATGTTGCTTATTATGATGGCATTGATTACACTAGTATAGTGTATGCTTGTATGGACTCTGTTATGGGATGATTGTGATGTGATTGTATGAAATCTACCGGCCAGTAGTATGAGGTACTATGGACCTCTTGGGAATGTTCCCACTCGGTGGATGATCTCCCTTGGGATAATTCATAGGCGTCCATGTAAACCCTGAGTAGATGTTCCCACTCGATGGATGATCCTATTCAGGCACTCGATGGGAAGTCCTGAGAGAATGTTCCCACTCGGTGGATGATCTCTCTCAGGTACTGTGTAATGTGTGCTTATGTTTGATTGGAGTTGCCATGTGCATACCGATTGTTCTGGTGAGCCGTGAAGGCTAACGGTATGATGAGGTTTGATATGATATGATTTCAGTTATGCTATGTTCTATGTTCATATGTTTATATGCTAGAGAGAGTAAACCAGGGGGAGGGAAACCTCTAAGAACCCTGAGTTTACTGGGATGATTATCTCACCCCTGTTTTGGGGCTCATGTTGCAGGAATAGAGACAGGAGTGTCTGAGAAATCCCAAGGCAAGAGGCCTGAGCTGGGATAGAGTGTGAAGATAACCCAAGGGTTAGAGGACTAAGCTTGTTAGCTCCTGTTTGTTCATTTTGCCTGTATTTTGATACCCTTAGGGGTTATTTGTATAGTTTTGAGGAAATGGATCTTGTATAGGACAGAGATTCACCATATATGTATATAATGTGTATTTATATTGGATTCAGGCTTCCTTTATTGTTTTTTTTCCATGCTTGCTGCGTTACTCTAATATTGTAATAATGTTAATACGCCGGGTGCACACGGGGTGTTACAACTTTAGCCATCCAAATGATAGAAATTTCCAACAAAAATCCCTTTTGCTCTCCTAACCTAAGGTAAGGTAGGAAATTCTTAACCTAGGTTAGTGTTCCAACAAAGTCATAAGTGTTTAGGCTCAAAAGGGTTAGCAAATGGTGAATCATTATGTATTGGGATAGTTTTTTGGCTAGTGGTTTTAAAAATGTTCAAGAAGAAAGAAGGCCTAAATCATATTCATGCATCATATGTCATGACAATTAGAAATTCATGCAAAATTATATATAAAACATATTAATGCAGACACTCAATGCAATTTTTGTGGGTACACACAGTCACTTAAGCTTAAGGCCTGTTTTCATGTTAAAATCAAATCAGTGTTTCAAAAAGATGTGCTTTATTAGCTCTATGTAAAAACATCTGCCTTCATTTGGTATCTAGAAAACCATTCATTTTGTTTTTCATTCTCAAAGTTTTAAAAAAAAATTACTTTTGTTGTGTTCTAACCCAATTTAAAAAGTAAGTTTCAAAACATTATCTGTTGATTCTTTTCTAAAGCAAGTTATGTTCAAGAAAAAATTTCTTTTTAAGTCCCAAAAAGAGTTTTACAAAACAAAAAAAAAAATGTGTACTACCTAAAAGAGGTAACCCTTTGTGTAAACCATCAAAGTTACACATAACCAAATAAAAGTTATAAACGCGTGCAATTATCTAAGCAAAAAGTAGATGAGGAAATAAAGTACTAAATTTAATAAAAAGCAGTACATAAACATAAAGACTATGTAACAGATTTTTGAAGATCATGGTTGAGGAGCTCAGTCTCCTCCATTGAGATAATCAGCAGGATCTACCATGTCCTCATCCTCATCTGCTTTGAAAAATAAGCTTGTCCCCAAGCCCTGCAATGGTAGCTCTAACAAAATAGATGATATATTCAAAAAAACAAGACATAAAATTCAAAAAGTAAAGTTAAGAAATATAATTCAAAAACATAAGACACAAATTAAAACAAAGTTTAAAAACACTGGGTTGCCTCCTAGGAGCGCTTCTTTAACGTCTTTTTAGCTGGACGCCTTTGTTATGGCTCAGGCTTCCAGCAATTGGACAATAGTAAAGAGCCATTGGCTTCTTTGTTTTCCTTCAAAATTTTCACCAGATTCTTTTCTTCTTCAGAAAGACTTGAATTACTTATAACTGATTCTTTGTTTTTCTTTTCCTCTAACAATTCTTCAAAGAAAGATTGTTGGTAAGGAATTTCCTTGAAAGCATCTAGCTGTTGGAGACAATTTGAACTCTCATTTTCTTCACATTCACTAATCTTCTCAAATGCTTCAGTCAATGTTTTTTCTGAACAATATTTTCTTTGAATCAAACTCTTGGAGTCAGAAGTTACTTCATCCAAGACATCCACTCTAAAACACCGCCTTGGTTCCTTTGGGTTAACTTGTGTGTTTGCTGAAAAAGGTCCACTTCTACGTTCAGATAGTTGTTTTGCAGACTGTCCAACTTGAACTTCAAAATTTTTAATGTAAGCCTCATTGTTCTTCTGATTTGTGATGGACATCTGTATAAACTGAGTTAAAGTATCTTCCATTTTTGAAATTCTGTCAAGCTGAGCTTGTTGTTGTTGTTGTGGTGGACACATATTTGAAGAACATGCATAAGAGTTGTTAGAGGGACCTGCAAAAGAAGAGTTAGTTGGACCATAATATGAAAGTTCGAAACAAGCAACACCTTGGTCCAACCACGATGTGCTCACATGAGGGTAAAAACAAAAAATTTTCGATGCGAAAACATAGACCATCTATGCACCTCATGTATGTGTGCTTAGGAATTACTCATTGAAACACATTGGGGTTTTAGAAATACCTTTATCACTTGAAGGCTCAAAGAAGATGACACTCTCGAATGGTGATCCGCACAGTTATCTCCTTCTTACAAGTGAGAACTTCTTCTCCTTGATTCCTCCTTCTCCTTGGTGGCATGCAAGGTTTGAGGATTTCAAGTATTTGGTTTCTTTTCTCAAGACTATAATGGTGCCTTGAGGTTAGGTGAAGGTGCAACAAAAGAGGAGAGAAGATGAGGGAGAGGAAAACTAAAACCTGGTTCAGAACCAAGAGAGGAGAGGGCAAAAATTTCTTCTCTCTAATCCTCCCCACATAGGCGCCTATTTAAGGTGAGATGAGGTTGTTGCATTGCATGATCCTCTCACTCCATCAGCCTAAGTTGTTGGAAAATTTTGAAAAAGAATCTAGCAAGATTCTCTCCCAAAACCACCACCCTCTCTCCCTCTCCTCCCTCCAAAGTTTGTTGCAACAATAACTCATTTGAATTCAGAATTCAAATGATAATGTTGTTGAGAGAATCTTCATCCAATCTTTATTGGATAATTCATTTAGATAATATGAATTATCCTCAACAACCAATGTTGTTGAGAGAATCTTCATCCAATCTATATTGGATAATTCATTTAGATAATTTAAATTATCCTCAACAACTTAACCTCACAGAATTTAAAATTCAATTTCAAATTTCAAATTCAAACTCAAATTTCAAATTTAAACTTAAATATAAATTCAATCTTATCCTAGTTTGTGATTTGAATTTGAATTTGAATTCAAATTTCAAAATTCAAATTTCAAAATTAAAATTGAAATTTCGAATTTGTACAAAACTTATTTTGGTCAAGTCAACTCCTTGACTTACAAGGATTCATGGCCCAAGGCCCATAATCAACACATTTGGGCCCATTAATGGAGAAACCAATTTCACCACTAATGCCCCAAATAGGGCACACGATTTAAGTGGGCTTGAAGTCCAACTCTAACCAAATTTAACTCATAGTCTTGATAAAGCCCAATAACTAATTATTGGCCCAAACTTGCTATAACTTGCAACAAAGAATAACCTTTGTATGTGACCCATTATGTAAGGACCTTTATTTTTCGACGCTTAACCCCGCGCGATAGCGCGGGGATTCAGGTCAGAAAACCCTGCTAAGGGTGCGGCGCCGGTGGCGCCAGGATCGGCGCTGATGACGCCAAATGTAATAGTTTGAATTCGTAAGCTTAGTTTAAGCATGAATGCAAGTTTATGGTTCTATTATGTGTTTCCATACACAAGGTATCAAGAAAACGATCCTATGTTTCCGCTGAACTAATTAATTGATATTTTATACGCTAATCTGATATTATTAATGATAACACGTCGGAGGCCTACGGGGTGTTACACATTAGGCCCAATTAGTCACTGACATAAATAAACTTGGACCAATTAAACTCTTTTAACGGACCCAATTTATTTAATAACCACATAAGACACTAGCAATGCTCTGCGGCCCTAGAACTAATTGATTTGATCAAGTGATCTACCTTTCTAATTTGGATAATGTGTCTCCATCATTCCTCACATCGTCATTAACATTTAGTCAAGAGCAATGATACAGTATCATCTCTCTTTATTGACTAAATATAGCTTTTCACAGGAACTAAGAATCTTCTTCTATTGACTCTAAGACAGATCATGACTCCTTATGATCTCTTACTATGCATAGATTCCCGAGTCAACTAGAAGTCATCCAAGCCCTACCGGTCTTGTGAATGACTAATCCCTCGTAAAGGATTGTGAGTCCTTTCGGCATGTCCATCTATACTCATGTATTCAGGTTATACCCAAGAGTACACTATTCTCCCCATTTTTAGGCAGATAGAGTCATACAGTCAAAGTATAACCCTAGGACATAGTATTTGATGTGATCCTCAAGTCAAGAACGATCCGCACTTCCAAACGATAAAAAACTTTACAAATCCAATGATATTTTTAAAGAATCCTTGTGGAGTCTCTCGGCAAATCAGTTCAATGCCATCTGTTCCCCAACACATCCATCCATGACATTAGCTAAGACATCACCATGCCTGCATTCCATGAGGTCCCTACCTTGTATCTCTATACAAGTAGAAGATGTCGTACTAGTCTTATTGAGATCATCAATGCCCTTTCTTCATGATTCCAGACTAGGAACAAGCTTTAGGCAAGAGATATGTAGTGTCCTCGAATCCTCATGATCATGATCCCTATCATAGATCCTCAAGTGTACACATGTTCTATTCCTAGGGCCTTTATCTTTAAACGCATATTGTTATAAATATAGGTGAGACATAAATATGATAAAGATAAAGTTTGCTCTTATTAATCATGAAATAATGAATAGTACAAGGTGTTCAACTGATATATCAGATTGTCTCTAGGACACCTACATACTAACATAATATGCATTATCATTTTGCTGCCTCCAACCATAAGGCTGATTTGAACCTGGACCACCTCTGTATCCTTGGTAATTTTCTTGGAAGTTTTGTTGAGGTCTAGTCTTATTTTGCAAATAATGAGCCTCTTCTTCTTGTTGGCATTCACCAGGTGCTGGACAGAGGCCATTCTGATGGTCATCGCCACAGAAATCACATCTTAGAACTTTTTGAACTTGATGAGCTTGGTGTGTTCTCTGTGATCCACCTTACTGAAATTGTTGAGGCCTATCTGTTTTGTTAAGGCCTCTATTTGTTGTGTCAAGAGTTTATTCTGAGCTAGAATTGCATTTTAACTATCTAGCTCCATTATACCTTTCCTTTGAATTAGAGATCTATCATGGTGAGACTGGTAATCACTGGCTGCTATGGAGTCAATGATTACAATTGCTTCCTCCGGGCTCTTTGACATCATAGTACATCCAGCTGAGGCATCAAGAATAATCTTTGTCTAAGGTCTCAAACCACTGTAGAAAATATGAAATTGTGCAACATCATCAAAGTTATGGTTTGGGCACCTCCGCAGTAAGGATTTGAATCTCTCCCATGTCTCACAGAGAGGTTCATCAACTCCTTGGGAAAAAGTAGCAATTGCTAATTTTGCACTATTGAATCTGGATGGAGGAAAGAATTTAGCAATAAATTTTTTCTCCAATTCTTCCCAAGTTCTTGTTGGATATAGGGGGAGCAACAAGAAGAATGAAGTTTATGAATTGGAAGAATGTTGAGCTTTTCACATGCCTTGAAGATTATATTTCAAGTGAAGTGTAGGAGAGGCCAATCTTTTGATCATTGCATTGCATGCATATAATCATTAACATGCTTAAATGTTTTCATTAAAATATCAAAAACTACTCACACTTTGAAAAAGGAATTAATTGAGTAATATTTTTGGAAAAATGTAATTTCACTGTTTTAATCGATTACTCAGCGTATTAATCGATTATTTGGTTCGTATTTGAAACTAGAAAAGCTTTGATGAACACTTTAATCGATTACACAACTCTTGTAATTGATTACATAGTGTAAAATGGATTTTGTGCATCGCTGTAATAATCGATTATCATTATTCGTAATCAATTACATAAGCTATTTGAAAAAAGCTTGCTTCACTGCTTTAATCGATTACCATAAAATGTAATTGATTACACAAGTTGTTTCTGAAATAAAACTTTTCTGTTTTAATTGATTACAGCTCGGATTAATCGATTATTTTATTCGTTTTGAAACCCAGAATGTGTCTTGAACACTTTAATCGATTAAGTGACAATTTAATCGATTACATAAGCTATTTTAATCGATTATTTGGCGCATGTAATCGATTACAAGTTGTTACAAAAGCTGTTATAAATAGAAAGAAGGCTTGGCTTGGATTGCAACTTAAACACTTCGAATTTTCTGAGTATACACAAGCCTTGTAAGAGTTAGAAAGTGATTTTCTGGGTTTACTAACTTCTTGTCCTACTCTTTAATCTTCATGGCTATTGAATGATTTCTTGGGCAAGAGATTCCAAAAGTGTAATGGAGAGCATGTTCTGAAATTCAGTTTCTGCAATTCAACCTTGATTGGTAATTCATATGCATTCATATTCATTGGATCATCAGGTTGTTTCTCTCCATAATCTTTAATTGTAATTTCGTTTTTTACAATTTCTGTTATTTGATGCTATTGTAAAAGGGTTCTTGAAGCTTGGGCTAGAGTAGTGTTCTCTGATTCTTGTTCATTAGAAGTCTAATAGGGTTTTAGATTTTCATTCTTTATCTAGTGTTGATAAAGAGAGTTTATTGTAAAGCTTGTAAGGACTGAAATTTATAATAGTGGAACTCTAATCTAGTGTTGATTAGAAGAAACTAGATGTAACTTCTCTTGAGAAGTGAACCCAGTATAAAATCGCTTGTGTTGATTTTCTTTATCTCTATTTCTACAAGTCATCTTGTTCATTTGTTCTTGGTGTCATTATCATTACTCAACAAGTTCTGTTTTGAGCTATTTGGTTTCTTAAGTTGAGTGATTTGACTGATTAAAAATATTCTTGGTTTAAAAGTGATTAAGATCCTTTGACTCTTATTTTATAAATAAATTTTAAAAGACCAAGTTTAAACCAATTCACCCCCCTCTTGGTTATTGTGGGTATTCCTATTATTTTTCAGTTCTAAGACTTTTGTTTGGTTGGGATTGGAGCCATATCTTTGCCTTACCCGTCAAGGAGAACGGAAAAGCTCTTAGATAGACAGCCTCGGCATCTTCATCGGAAGCTCCCATAGTACTGCACAACTCCATGAAGGTAGACAAATGAGTGTATGGATCTTCATGGTCCATCCCTGCAAAGGGATGTAAGCCAATCAAACTGAGGCAAGGCTGGCTTCAGTTGCATAATTTTATTGTTGAAAGGAGGAATGACTATGTTGTTGTAATGTTTTGGTCCTTGTTGGTAAGCATAATCACCAATAATCATCCTTGGTGGTCTATTTTCTTCTCCTCCTCTATCCACCATACTATCATTTACAAGTGTTTTTTCTGGTGAAGGAGAATCAATAAAAGAAGTTTCACCTGGTGGGCTTATGGGCTTCTTGTTTCTTTTTCTTCCTGTTTTCCTTTCTGTCTTTGTAATTTCTGGATCAAATAAAGATTTATCTGTAGAGAACTTACCTCACATAAAGGGAAAAGAACAAACTACAATATCTCATAAGTATCGAGGTTAGTGAAAATAAAATACAACGAGAGAATTTATACAAAATCAAAATAAAATAATTAATGAAAGTAAGGAAAATATCCTACTAAACTGAAAAATTAAATCTAAAAGAACTGAGTAAGCGACTCAACTCCCCGACAATGGCGCCAGAAACTTGTTAGACTCTTGGCAAGCGTACCAATTGTCGTTGCAGGTTACAGAATTCATAAAAGATCATCTTCACATGGACTTGAGCTACTCAGCTAATCCAAATAAAAATAATCAGTTCAATAGTTATGTACAATAAGTATAAGCAGAATTTCATGAGTTTATGGAGATAACGGAAAATTATGGAAACTAGTAAAATGAATTTAATTAATTTATGAGAACATAAGATTAGGTTTCATCATTCATACCCTCAGTAGCCAATTAACACCTGTTGAATGTTAGAAACTCATAAAGTGTGATAAGATAAGAATATATATATATATATATATATATATATATATATTCATATAGGCAGAGAGGAATTCTCTTAGGTCGTTCCAAGCATTCTGAAGAGTTCAAATGAAATCAAATTATAAAAGAAAATATGTAAAATGCATTTTGTATGTATTTATTTTTCATTTACATAATTTTGTAGCTTCTTGAGTCCTTTTCTTTGGGAAATTTTGAGGATGGAACAAAAGTAATAATATATCATGGTTGAATAACATTAAAATTAAGATCTATACTGCATGTTAGAGAGTAAAGTGCAAAGTAATAAATATTATTGTTTGATGAAATACAAGCATCTGGATAACAAATCAAATGACTGTTCCAGAACAACTATTCTGAAATAGGTGTTCTGGAACAACTATTCTATAATAGGTGTTTGAAACACCTACTCTGAAATAGTTGTTTCGAAACACCTACTCCAGAATAGTTGTTCCAGAATACCTATTCTGGATGTGAAGACATTCCCTAACAGAACCTAACCCCCCATCAACTCGCCACCAGAACCAAAACCAAACCCCTCACCAAAACCAAAACCAAACTCCTCACCAGAACCTAAAAGAGACGAAAGGAACATACCTTGAATGGCAGCGTGCAAGGAAGGAGGGTGCACAAAGAGCTGTGACTAGGAGGTTGTAGGCGGAACAAGGTGGCACAGGAGAAAAAGGAGACCCGTGGTGGGAAGAACAACAACCTTCACAAGAAGGAGATGTGTTGTCGCAAATGAGGTGCATTGCGGGGAAGAGGGTGTTAGGGTAGATGGTTTCTAAATGAGGAAGGTATTAGGATTGAGGAGGTGTTATCTCATTAAGGATAATTTAGTAATTTCAAGGATGTTTAAGGAGTGTAAGATACAAATACGGAAGTGCAGGATTCAAATCCAAAAAAAAAAGAATGGAAATAACAATTGTCCAAATAATACCATGAGTCCAACAATTTAAAACATAAATGCGGGTTGCTATGGATCAAAGAGTGAATGGTCCATGAATTAAAGAAGACGAAAATCTTCCAAGGCTTATGTAATAGAAAATCATCAATCAATAAAGTATTCAAACTAGTCAAGCTTTTAAAATGGAAATCTATAAATCTAAAATATGATAATTATATATATTATTAGAAACATCACTGATTAGAAATTTAATTAGATTTTAATGAACAAGTGCTGTTAATAATAAACTAACTATAATAGGAATATAAATAATAAAAGAAATACTTTTAATTAAAGTAAAAGTAATAAATTAATTACTATAAAAAGTAACTCATTTATAGTTTAGAATTTTGTATCATTATAATAATTTGGAAGAGTAAAAAAATTATTTCCTAAATTAAAATACTAATTCTTAAGAAACTATAATTTTCTAAATTTCATGTTAAAAATCCTTATGTTACAGTTGAGCTTTTAGTTGGATTAAAAAGTTCAAGTGATATACAAAACAATTAACAAGACTAAATTGGTTAAAGAGAGAATATTATTTATAAGTTTCACATTTAGTGTATAATATTTGTAGAGGTCTCACTGCACTTTTAGCGTTGTGATTTGACATAGAGTTCTGATATTGTAATTTTACAATAAGAGTTATATTAACAAGATTTATAACTTAAAAGTTAGAACTACTTCTTGGAGGGTTTTGATATTTTAAAAAGTTTTAAAATGTTATCTATTCCACCACTACCTTGTGTGTTTCAAAACCCAACAAATAGGCATCCAGCTATCTTCCACTTTGATTAGACGATTGTATGAAGTGTATTATTCTCCTTGAAGTAGACATTTTTGCCTCCAGGATAATAAAATTAGAAGAAGAGAGGGTTTGGCAAATTTGGTGGAGTAGCAGCATGGGTCCCTTGGGCCTTGTGGCGGCAGGTACCATGAAACAGGAGAAATTATATTTGAGTTGTATAATATATAACAAAAAAAAACATATAATTATGTAATTTGAAGATTAGTCAATTTAACTGTCTCGGACCTCTGAGTATGTTAGACTTACCATTCAATTTATTGTATTCGCATTTCGAAACAAAATATAACAGGCTGAAAAATAAATGTAAAAATAAAGGTGTAAATATTTTTACAAAAGAATTTTTTGTTACCAATATCCATTGGAGCCGTTTCCAACGGTAAATCAAACATATATCTAATAATTTTTCTAGAATCAGTTTTTGAAGGAGTCAACATCATTTTATTTGGTGACAAAAAAAGGTGGTTGAAGATGGACACGTGTGAAAATTGTGGATGGATTATATGAACATAGGACGACGAAGACAACACCAAGAGTTCGATAGATTGCAAGAATGGAAGAGGGAGAGATTCGTATCTAAATGTGCACTAAAACCCCAACCATCAAAAGGGTCTATGTATTAAAAGGATCTTATTGAGTTATATGAGTAGTGTGCACCAATTATTGTACGTTGTATCGAAATTCAACTTTTTTTTAATTAAAAAAATATAGGGTATATGTGAATATGTAATCTGTTAATTAATTTCTTTAAAAAAATATATTCTGTTAATTCAATTTCTCATTTTGGTGTATGTTAGTACTCTTTTGGTTATCTTTTATAAGAAAAAGAAACTAATTTCATATTTATTAAAAAATTAGTTAATTTCATTAAATTGTATTATTTTTAATTAAAATAAATATTTTCCTAAATTACTTATCATTCATTGGAATGTGACATTAATTAGAAATTCTCTATTAAATGAAAGATATTTTAAATATATTCTTATTAAATAAGATAAAAATAATTAAGTTTTGTTTATATTTGGAAAAAAATTAAACTTTTTTTCTTATAAAAGAGAATAGAGGAATATATGTACCCAATTGATTAGCTTAACTATGCCCAGAATAAACTCAATTAGCATGTTAAATGTAGAATTTCTTACATATATATTTTGGGAAACTTTTTTTTAATGCAAGAGGATCATATAATTTCATTAATAACAATAGTATTGATATAATCAGAAATGCTATAAAAAAAAACTTGTTAAATCACAATCAGAAATAAACTTTTTTTTAATGCAAGAGGAACATAAGATTTAGACGCTCTAATTAAGATATGAACAATTAAATTTGTTTGTCTACCTATAAAACTTACTGAAGAGTTGTTAATCAAGCTAAGCTTCCCAAACATAACATTATTGATCATTACATATTTAGCTTTAAAAAATTGTATAAATCTCGTATATGTACATCTAATGGTAATCATGATTCTTAGAAGAAGAATTTTCTTCCTCTAAAAAGTACAAAAAGAATTTATTGAAATTGAATCAATGAGCCAGGAATAAAGACTTTTTTGCTCACCTGGCATGTTCCTGAGTTCACTCACTGGGCTTTAATTTTGGGCATGTCATTTGTCTCATCAATCAATCAAAACTAAAGTGACCAAGTCATTGTGATTTAACTTTTGGGATGGAAGCGATCTTGGGCGGTTAAGGGTGGCCCTTTAGTTTTTGAGAGCCAATGAACATCATTTCCACACATTTTGTCGCCCCGTGAACAATACTTTGGATTTATTGTGTTCGTGTGTGATTCACAGATACTCCTATAATAATATAAGAAAAAAACGCAGTTTTGATAATTGATTCATAAATATTCTCAAATGGACTACAATGGTTTTTTTTTGGGAAGTCACGTAAATTTTGAAATAAAATGAACTATAATATTTTTGTTGGAATTCATGTAAATTTTGAAATAAAATAATTCATAAATTTTGTTAGAAAACCTTAAATATATTTTTCATACTTGCAAAATATTTACTTTTCATTTTAGTTTTTATACAACTTTTTACTTAAATTATTAATTTTGTAGAAATTTATTTTTTAGTTCTTACCATTAAATTTATTCTGCTAAGTAATAACAGAAAAATAAAATTATATAGCAATGATATTTAACGGAACTTATCTATCCACAGGGGATTTAAAGTTGTGTATTTCATTAAAATTAGTGATCAAATGAAAAAAAATTAATGGACTAAAATAAAAATAGATATTTTAAGGATGAAAACCCTTCTTAAAAATGCCACTGTATTTAATAGTTAATAAATGAAATATTAAATATAAATTTTATCATTAATACCATAAACAAGTGAAACAACCTACAAATGCATTATTTTACAAATTAAGCGCATAAATTTAGTTGGAATTCGTTCAAGAAAAATAATCACTTCTTTTTAAGAAGCTGATAAAAAAAAAAACTATTTCTTTGAACCAAGATTAATCATACACGTACCAAACTAAACCTATTATGGAAATGTCGATCAGTACGCGTGCTCAGTTTTGCATGACAAAGGGAAACATTTGGTATCTTTTCCATGTCAATATGTTGCCTATTCTTTAGTTCTCTAGTCCCTCTCTCCCAAACTCTTCACCTATTTTCTCTCCCCGTGTATTTCTACCCACAAAAATTCTACTCAATAGACGCTTTAATTCACATGTGTGGACAAAGATAAAAATTCCAAGCACAAACAATTTACCGGGCAGGTATCTATTGTTAAAATCCAAAGTAATCCCACGTGTACAGGAATAGAAGCAAATCTTATCAAGGTTGGAAATGAGGCGAGTTAGTCAAATACGATTTAGTGTGTTAATATTTATTTTAGTTTGTAGTTTGATATATATTTTTTTAGTTCGAATTCAATTCGGTTTAAGTTTATGAACAACTCAGTTCATCTTTATAGTTCAAATCACATTAATCAAGAGTTAAATTTTTTAAATTCTATATATTTCAAAATTTCAATTTATTAATATATTTTAGATTAAATGATTAATTTACTTTATTAAAAAAGATAAAACTAAACTTATTCTACTAGTTTTATAAGGGCACAAAAAGTATGACATAAAAAATAATTACACCCAAAATCTATATAAATAAAAATAACCTCAGCTTTGCATATATAAAAGAAAAAAATTACTTAATTTTATAAATTATATATATAATTTATATAATTAAGTGGGTTTTTTTATTCTTTTATATATATATGAGTCGATTTATAAACTAAACAAGTTAAACTATACATAACTTAATTTCAACTCATTTATTTAATAAACTTAAATTTTAGTTCAAATTTAACTCATTTGAACAAACTGATTATAAAATCAACAAATTGAATTATTTTGAAATTAGTTCCGTTCATTGTCATTTCTACTCATTAGTATCTTATTTAAATCCAACAATAATAAAAAAAATTTAAGTCGGTTGATGAAATAAATTAGGTGAGTTTTATAAACTTTTACTTCCTACATATAAAAAAAAAAAAAAAAAAAAACTCCAACAGCAAAAGTGTAATTAACCTTAGTTCATTGAAAAAGAGTTGGGGGTGGAATTAATGATAAAATATTAATGTGGAAGAAAAAGAGTTAATATCATATTAATTGTGATATGAGGGAATACCCAAAGGAAGTAAATATGAGACAGGAGCACATTGTCATCATAGTTGTATTGGGTCAAGGGAGATCAATTTGTGGTGGGGAAAATTTATTTGAAGAGAAAGGACAAGTATAATCCTTCAAAGGCGAATTCTCAGGCATGCATAAAGCTTAACTTTCTCTTCTTGTTCCCTAATTTAAATCAATGCATTTTGGAGACATGTGCAAAACTAAAAGGTTTTGAGTATGCATTTACCGCTTTCTCTTTAATTGACCGTAAAAGTTTGACGTGAATCATTTTTCCTTTTCTTATTTAAAAACATAAATAGGAAAAAGTGAATGCATTATGCTTAATTAATTTATTTTATACATTTAAAAAGCTCTCACATTTATCTTGTCTCAAATAAATAAGTAAAGCACCTATTAGGAGTGCGATCATATCTTGTTATGTTCGACTAATTCGGGAATAATAATTTTGAAGAAAGAAAAGAAAGATGACTTTAATTTGGTATAATAGGATAAGGTTTTGTTATGTTTATATGAGTAAAAATAATTTGTTTAGTGAAAGAATTTGTGTTTGATTTTTATTTACGTAAAATTCTCTTAAAAAAAGAAAAAATGACTTTAAAAACCTTAAAAATTAAAATATTCTATGAAAAATATAACATATGTTTTCAAAATGGATGTATATATTAGAAACAAGTGCTGTTAAATTTATTATATGTAATAATTTTTCATGAATTCATCATTTTTGACTGTTCCATGAAAAGTTTTTACTAAATAAACTAAATCTACCATTTAAAAAATAGTTAACACTTCAAAAATTGATTTTATTTTAATAAATATAATTTTAAAATATAAGTAAATATTAATTAAAAAATTTAAAAAAATCACATTTATGTTTAGACGACAATATGATTTTTATAATCAATATAACTTTGAGACACCATTTTTATTATTTGATATAGAAGGTGATTAATTCAACCGTTAAATTATATTTATTTATCACCAAGATAGTGTGTATCAAATTTTATCAAAATTAAATAATAACAAAAAGATAATTAAATAATCCATATTTTAGTATATTTTAAAATTTTATATTACATCGATTTTAGTTTATATGATAAGATAACAAATAATTTTGGATTAACATAAAATTTTGTATATATAATCTATGTGAAAAGAACTTTTAATTCAATGATAAATTTGAAGAAAACATTATCTAATTGAAAATTATAAAATAATATAATAATTATCAAAATTATATAGGTATAATTTAATTTCTATATATATAGGAAAGTAAGTATTTACTTGTAGAATAAGTAAATCTCTTTCCGTACATTTATCATTAGAGTTATTCTATTACTAGAAGCCGGACCGACCTAAACCACAAGGTCAGTAAATGTTACTAGTTTTGTTTTTTTACTAAAGTGTTACTAGTTTAGCACCAAAAGTATTACTAAATGCCAATATATTGTTTTCACAAAATGAAAATAAAAGCAAAAATTACTAATAGTTAACCTATAGGAAATTAAAATTAGGAGTAAACATTTTCTTTCTAAAAAGTAGGTATGTCATATCATTCTCTCTCATAATTAGTATATTACGTACTATTTTTTAATCATTTTATTAGTGATGTTTTCTGTCCTTTTAATCCTATTTAAAATATAATTATTATTTTTTATATTGTACATGTTGGAATAGACTAAAGCCATTGATAAGTTAGATTTAATATAAGAATCGAAGTTATATGGAATATTCATTATATTATATCCTTTCAGCACTGATGACCTACTTTTGACTAAATCATAGAAGTATTAATATATGTACGAACATATTAATCCTAACCGCCGAATGTAGCAAACACATTCACAAAAATCAACGACAAAGGTACAGAACACAAAAGCCATTATAGTAACTTAATTACAAGTTAGAACGATATAAAGGCCCCATAAAACCAACCAAAAGGAAAGTGAACCTCGATCTTTACTATAAATAAATGTATATCTTAATATCAGGAAGCTAGTATAAAAAGATGACATGAAGATATATATATATATATATATATATATATATGCATTCGTTTGTTAAAGTAATGCTACCTCCATATAATTAATATATATATATATATATATATATATAGTTTCTGCTACCTATATATGAATTGAACCTATATATGATTCAGGTTATATATTAAACTCAAATGGGGTTGTGAATTGTGATGAACAAGTTCATATAACCGCACGCAAGAATGGTTGAAAAGAAATTATTAACAGAAAGGTTATATATAGTTTAGGTATATAGCAGAAGAATGAAAAGGGTTATTGTGATCCAGAGGCCAGAGGAGAGGACTGAGCAATAACTAGAATATTCACATGGCTCAGCGCGAGAGAAGGGGGGCGAAGAAAATGCCCCGTTATATCCGCACCATGCACATTTACTTGTCTATAAAGGTTCAATGTATTATGTACCCCCCTTATGATCACATGCCGTTGAACAGAACAATCTCTTTCGTGTGAATATCCTCCATCTCTAGGCACCAGTACCAGTACCACTTATGCTTATTGATACTCATCATAATCATAATGTTCTAATGAAGAGAGGACATGGAAATGCAATCACGGAAACATCACAAATAATAATATATATTCTTTTTTCATGTAACAAATAATAATTATTAATCAATCAAAATGCATACCATAAAGTCAATAAATTAACAGTTCCAGTCCTCCCTTTGACCAGCACATATGTTGGAGGGAGGAGAATTATACGCTGAAAAAAGTGTCATAGCCCATAGCCCTCTTCCATTTGTTCACATTAATAAGGCTTTTTTAACTTATGAATTGATGAAAAAGTGAAGCTAGCACACCGGGATAAGAGGTAATCTGTCTTCTCTTTATGGCGATTTGAATTGCGTGTTATTATTACACACCCATTATAAATAGATAATTGAACATCATAGGTAACCCGTTACGCATGTTTGTGAAGCTGGTGATGTTTGCTAAGGCCGTTCTGAGATCATGTCCTCTTCTCAACTCTCAAGTTCTTATGCACCGAGTAACATATAGTAATATCTAAGTGAGAGTACATAGGAAGAGGGAGTTCATGCTCGAAAAGGTAGGGTTCAAACTAGTGCTATACGTTATTATTATTAAATAGTCTGGAAGATCCAAAATTAGTTTTTTTTTTTTTTTTTTTTTTTTGTAAATTGTTTTCTGTAATTCCTCTTCCAAATTAACCAGTTTGAAATATGGTCAGACATTAAATATGAATATTTTTTAACTGAAAATTTTAATTTTAATTTGTCATAATGTAAGTAACTAGTTTTTTTCTGTTAAATCCCACCTGGTTGGTATCAAAATAGTTAGCTAATCAGTAAAAAAATAGACCAATATGAATCTGTTTAGCTAATTACCAATTTCTCACAGTTTAATATGATAGTCAGTTTGAAGTGCTATAGATGGGGGCCATTTCGAATATATTTTAGTTAGGTTTCTTATCAAAAGAAAAGGGAAAAATATAGTGGGAATTTGGTGGTCTCAAAGCTGAGCATATATATAATTAATATGTGTTGTAAAATAATTCGGAAATAGTAAAACATTTTATTGTTTATTTCTTTTGCTATTTGGATGTTATAGGGTAAATTTTATATTGTTTTGATTCGAGCATATAGTTTTTATTGTATTAATTTGTATGGAGATTGATTTAATATTTGTAAGAATGACTTATTATATATATATATATATATTTTTTGGCGACAACTTTTTTTTTCAACAACAAAATATTATTAGAGTATAAGGAGTAGTGTAACACATTACATATATATAAATATATATGTTTGTGACATGATACAAATCATTTCTTAATATTAAAATTAACAAATACAATTTCCCTTTCTATGAAAAATCACGAGACAATAGAGTTTTATTAGGAACCGAAATTTCCATTTATGAGACTGCTAGGAGACGTACAAGCTAGTTCAGTTACATTTATAACAAGAGACACATTTTTATGAAATATGAAGGGCGCCCTCACAATTACAACATACAACATATTATTCTTATGCGCCCCCTTAGAACCATCACACTATGACTATACCACCCCCTTCATCTCAAATACTATACAACAATAAGAAACCCTAAAGGGATATATATATATATATATATATATATATATATATATATATATATATAAAACTTGTTAATTAACTAATAGTAGGAATTTCATTTCATACTTAACCAAGGATGAAATTAGAATCATATATTATATAGTGTCACCTCTGTGATAACCATCCCCAAGTGGATCATTGTTCCAAGGAGAAGGGTAATAGTAACCAGGAGATTGACCAAGAGAGGAACCACCACCACCTCCCCCTTCACCAATAATTCTTCTACCATCTTGAGTGGTTGGCATATCATTGCAGGTATAACGGATCAAATCAGCATTTGTGGCATCAAGTTCCTTCTGGAGCCTAATCACTTGCCTTTGGAGCACTGAGATTGCCCCAACACAGCCATAAACCGGATCCTTTATCCGTGCCTCGGCTTCATAGGCCAGAGAGTTCACTGCATCCTCCCTCTGGTGGGGCTGCACCTCATTTAGAAGCTTGCTCACGTTGCTTGCTCCAAATATCTTGTGCACATTGGCGAACTTCTGAGGCTCTTCTGGAGGGAAATACGGGGCGAAAATGCAATCCGGCATGCATTTTCTTCTCAAGAACTTGCAGGCAGCACAGGGAGAGTTAGAGTAGCTAGATGAGGCCATGATCTTCACTGCAATTATACCAATTATGAATCAAACACGTACAATAAAACAATTTACTCTCAAATGTTGGAATAAGTGCTTATGATTGATTATAGGAACAGCCGACTGATGCACATCAGAAATTAATGGATTGATCATCTTTAATTTTTATATCAGCAACAAGGAAATAATTCATTGAAGAAAGTACGAATGGTACTCTAACTCATGAGTACAACGTTTAAGCTAACATTAAAATCAAAATACAGTATAATATAATTGACTATATTCTGAATCTTGTAAAAAAGAGAATACTGTAGATATTATGCACCTCATGAATATAATTTTAAATTGGATGTAAATAAAACTGTGAAGAAAAATCACCAAAAGAATAGTATATCCATTTCTTGAAAATTGTTTAAATCTAACGACGGCTTAATTAATTGTATAGTGGTCATATGGAATCTGAATTTAATTCTCTAGACTTGGATGAACATGTATAAAACTAGGGTTAGGAGACTTTACTTGCCTAAAGCACATCCTGCTACTTCCTTTTTTGGTAACAACATTTTCTACCACTGCTCGAACTTCTCTAACTTTTTATCCCTAAGCCGTCTTTATGTTGAATCAAAGTCCACTATTGAACCAGTGTATTGGGAAAATAAAGAAAAGAAGAGCCCCTATTTATAGATTTTCTGACTATACTACCTCTCAATTTTATTTTCCTGACACAGAAGGATGAGGAAGAAAATAAAGCAAAATAAATATAACAAATGTTTCTACATTGAAACGACAGTATTATTAATTGTGGTATATGTTTGATTTCCTGATATCTCAGACTAATAAATTTCTTCCCTGAATTTCTCTCCCTGTCTCTCCCCTCATTTCTCCTTAGGTCTAGCTTTCCGAGATTTTCAGTTGGAGGGGGCTAAAAGAAAAGGTACACACCTACCAGGAATCTTTTGAGTTTATTGGTGGATATGACATGTGGAAATTTTCTCAATTTTCAACTCTTTCAGTATAGCATGATACATCATTCACACCCAGAGTTTCCTTCTAAAAACCAAAACCCTGGATCAAGCCTTATGAACATAAATTTATTAGGCAAATAAACAAACACCAATCAAAAAGAAGAAAAAGAAACACATAATTGTGGGAAAAAAAAAAAACTATACCTTGTACAGCTAGCTAGGTTTAATGGAACAAACGATATTGTAATTTAGATCAATACCTTTTATTTTTTCCCTCTCTTGCAGAAGGGTCTTTCAAGATCTATTCTTTAATAATGCCAGTGAAAAAGAAGTCTACAAGCACCGGGATAGAAGTCTTGGGAATTCACTATTGGATGTGAGAGTTCAGAGAGAAAACGGAAAACCCTAGTTACTTGCAGGACAAGATGAGAAAAACCCGCAAATACAATGACAACTAGATAAGCAACAACAAAGAGTATCGGAGGAAAAAGAGCATTTTCCAGTGAGAGAGTGGAAAAGAAAGCAAAAGACAAGTGCAATAAAAGGGGCTACAAGTGAAAAAGAATGACTATGACGCAACCTTTATAATAATATACCCAACACTGTAGCTAAGGTTAACTGTAATAATCTGTCCCACTAACAAGTCTATAAATTCTTGGATATCATATATAGCTATGTATTTATAACTAGTTTATTTGTGGTAGTTGAATTCAAACCAGATTCTCCCTTGGCTTAAGCAACGGTTTATGTTTTGACCCTATTAATTTAAGTAGTTCCTCATATATATTTATTTGCCATTAAAATGGAGGAATTGGAGAGAAAGTGAGCCACCGTATAAAAGAAAAGAGTACTCCTTAGCATTTGTTACGCAGGTTAATATACAATATAGAAGGTTAGTTTTATTTTGATCTTTTCAATTCTACTTTGTTGTTTTTGTTTGTAGTTTAAATACGGCATAAAATAGAATTCATATCTTACCTTACTTTTCATTCTAATATGTCTGTGAACTCGGCTTTTGTATTGCCTTAATTTTGAAATGAATAGTTTGTTCTCTCTCCTTACATTGTTTAAATAAAATATGATTAAGAAACATATATATAAATGAACGAACACACACACACACACACACACACACACACACACACACACACATATATATATATATATATATAATACTTTTTACTCTACCTTTATTTAAGTCCATCAGTTTTCTACAAATATATTCTTCATTTTCTTCTTTCCTTTTATATCAACTCTTTTTTTGTTTTCCAAATAAATGTATATAACCTTTGTGGGTCTAAAATTTTATTGGTTTCCATGTATAAGTTTAAATCTCAAATATCTTGAATTATATATATATATATATATATATATATATATACCAATAATATGCCACACATATTTTTCAAAATAAGAATTATCATGACCAAAAGTTTTTATACGATAGAAGCCTAAACCTAAAAAAAATAAAACTATAAAGAGTACATCGATAGAATGAAATTAAGGGACCAATATTTAAAAAAGATAAAATTATTAGGTTAAAAATCAAAATTTAAAATATAAAACTAACTTATATTAAAATCTTAAAATATATAATAGTGTATGGGTATATACGTAAGATCCATCTTATTTATATAAAATTCAAAGTCAAAAAACTCAGGCGTACACATTCGTAATAATTGAGAAACGAGAGTTTTTATGGTGATTCTAATATTTTTAGGGGTTTTGATATTATAAGATTTTTAACCAATCAAATTATGTCATTTTTTTATTAATAATTTTTGTTTTTTCAAATTAGTCATTGATTATTATTTTTTAAAATTTTAAATTGTAACTTTTTTAAATTAGCTAGAAAATATAATTAAAGATAGCTTTAAAAGTCTGAATCATAAAATCTTTTTAATTATTTTCAATATTTTTTCATAAATGAAAACTTTTGAGGTTAAAGGTTTAGGATTTAAAATTTCTTATTATTGTTTCTTAAGCACATGTTTTAATAAAAAGTGTTGAAAGTAAGTAAAAAGATTTTAGAGTTCAAACTTCTAAAGTTATCTTTAATTTAATTTTTTAATTTTAAAAAGTTACAATTTTAAAAAATAATAATCAATGACTAATTTGAAAAAAATAATGAGAAAGTGACATCTAATTTAATTGGTTAAAAAAATTAACATTATCAAAAACTCCCAAATTATTGGATTCATCATAGAAATTCTCATTGAGAAAATTGACAAAGCTTTTTCTTAAAAGTGTAACAGAGTACGACAGAGTGAATTAAAATCGCATGTCTCTTTTCTTATTCTTTTGAATTAGAAATATAATTTCAGAAAAGTATTTTTTACTCTTTTACAGGCCACGATGGTTTTATTGTAATTGTTAATTGTTATTTGTTGGTTGATGTATTGTTTTTTAATTAAAAAGGAAACAAAAAAATGGCTAAATTAATTGTATAAATTTTATGTGAGGTTTTGGATGGCACCAATATCAAATGAAGGTGTCAAATCAATGCATACAAAATAATCAAAAAACTCATTTAATTAAATAATTAGAAATACACAGAAACCCAATTTCATTTAGTAGCAGATGTCACGTTAAAAATAACCTTACAATATTAATTATTAAATATCTTGGAAAAATATTAGAAGAAGAGAAAACACTCCTAATTTTCATTTCTAACAAGATTATTTGGTCACTTTCTTCGTGATTAAATTTTTTTGTATACCAACATGTACTTTACCAAGACTTTGTCAATTGTTGAGCTCTTTCCTTTTTATTACTTTCTAATGATTTTTTTAATAAATTAATCATAAAACTTTTAATGAAGTGTACTTAATTACAATTTATTTTATCTATGTGGTAGTATTATGTTACATGTAACAACCTAATATATTTTTAGAAAAATTTTATTATTGTTTATTTTTAAAGAACGTTTATTAGTAAAAATTAATTTCAATACAATAAGTTTTGTAAGTTGAAATCTCTTTTATTACACAAAATTGATTACTTGTTTTATTACTTCATGTTTTACAATTACAAGATCTTTCATACACCACCCTAGTCCCTATTTATCATACACGAGTCAAAGATTATACATAAATTCGATAACAGGGTGCATGGTAATAATATAATGATTTCTTTTCTCCTTTCTGTACCATCCCAATCTAGAGCATCAAGGAAGAAAGTCTTTAAAAGAAGAAAAATAGAAGTATGATACACTAGGAGAGAAGCTACGGTTATAAGCAACTAAGAAGGTGAGAAATAAAAAGTAAGGTGTAAAGAAAGCAAGTGGGTCGTGGGATGAGTTTTGAAG
This sequence comes from Glycine tomentella, assembly GCA_007407185.1. Classification (NCBI taxonomy): domain Eukaryota; kingdom Viridiplantae; phylum Streptophyta; class Magnoliopsida; order Fabales; family Fabaceae; genus Glycine; species Glycine tomentella. Next base: position 70,386 of record PYAF01000359.1, read on the forward strand.
CTAGGAATTTACGTGCAGAATTTTGTAATACCATTAGCTATTTATACTAAGTTATTTAGTTAGATAGTAAGTGAATTAGTTAGATTTCAACTAAATTAGTATTTAGTTTAGTTACAAGGTAACTATCTTTGAAGATATTATCCTAATCTAATCATTACTATTATTCTTTCATTTATAGCTTAAGTGCACGTGGAGCTTGCTAGATACATGGATTTCATTTGCTTGGTGCCTAGAACTACACATACATGGCTAAAACTAGATAAAGCAAGATTCCTTCATTTAATGTTTGCTTTCCATGTCGAAGGCCACCTTGAAAGGTTGGTTCAAAAAACTTATTTTCAATTTTATCTTGTTCTCTTTATTCATTGACTCATGGATATACCACCTCCTTTGCTATTGATTTACGTATCCAAGCATCCTTAAATCAAAACAATACTCCTACAACTGTAGCACGTGAAGTTTGTAGTCTTCAAGAAATAAAATTCTAATTGATTAGCTCAAAAGTTTGCTTCCAAGTTAGATAGCTTCCACCTAATGTTTTTCTAAAAAAAAAACTTTTCACATATGTGTTGGTTCTTCCTATAATCTATACTAATCCATTAGTTAGTAAATTTTCATATTTTAGTATATTAAACTAGACTTTCTAAGCTTTCTAACAAGGTATCACAACTCAATTGGAGTTCTAAAAATCTAGCTATAGTGTTTTAAAAGCAAGACTTTAAAGCTGTCAACAGACTCAAAATTCCACACTAACATCTCTTAATGTTTCGTGACTGTAGACAGTACACAATCTAGATTTAGCTGAAATTTTTATATACAATTTTTGACATCTAGATCTTTAATTCCATATATTATACACCTAATCTGAGTAAGAAATGAGAGAGATACAAATTTTTAAAATAGGTGGCAGTGACTGTTTTGAGTATGGACAGTTTTGGACAACTTGTATTTAATTAAATTCTGGATATGATTTTATTGCTCGGTTTGGTCCCATATTTTAGGACAATATAGAAGACATCCTAAGCTTTAAAATGAGTTGTCAAACACTTAATTTGGTTAAATACAGAGGGAGATATAAAATTATATTCTATCTTTTTTGTATCACACTATCATCACATATCCACAATTTATTCCAACATAAATATAAGTTTAAGATAGAATTTTGAGGATGTTACATTACACATTTAACTTCCTACAGTACATGAAATTATGTTTAAAATATGAAAATAAAGGTATATTTATCACTAATTTTATGTAAATTGAGTTTGTAAGGTATTTTAATTTAAATTAATGATAAACATATTGTTGTTTTTATTTTATATATTTCCATGTTTTAGAAGGGTCAAACTTGTATATATAAATATATTATAAAGGTACTTTCTTTTTGTCTTAACAATTATTGCACATATTTACGCCAATGCAAGGTTTTGAAATAATTCCAAGAATAACAGACTTTTATATGAATTTAGAACACCAATTAAAGTTACTTGTTAAAGGCAATTGGATGTATCATAATTATTTGCATTGCTCGGATCCTTAAAATAAAAAAAATAAAAAAGTCTTTTTTTTTTGTCTCATTACATGCTCTAGATACTAACTAGGATTTTTAACGTGTCAAATCCAACAATTAAATGTCATGGCAATAAAATGAACTTAGTCACGTTATTTATTAATTTTAGATATCTCTCATTACAACTGTAGTGGTTAGAGTTATATTGTTTTCCATACTAACCAATATTAATTAAGTGTCCAAAATTCATTCTCATCAAATGAATTATCATAATTATAACTCATTTTTTTGGTAAAAACAATTTTAATTAATTGAAAGCCCACATAAATTTATAGGGAAATTCTAGCATGTTTGGCTTTGCAATCCTTCTTTTAAGCAAATTCATTAAATAAACTACAAGAAATACACTAACCTGTTTATATTAACATCTCAACATGAATGCTACAAAGAAACACAAATTAGATAAAAGAAAGCAACTCTTCCCAAGGCCAACATCCTAAAAACTATCAGGGAGTGGCTTTTGATATTTACAATCTATGAGACTGAATCAGAAAAGGTAAAGGAACTAACCATTACCTTGATCTAAATTTTAGATTACATCCAACAAGCCAATGAAATTTCGAGGCTCTATAAATAATTTCCACTATGCATTCATTAACCAAAGATCAAATTTGTCGCATGCCACACAATGAACCCAAGTTGCTCAGCTTTCTTACTTGGTAAAAGGCCTGAATGCTGACCATGCACAAGATTTCGTACAGTAGATGCAAAAACAGTGTTGAATATTTAGCTAAGTATAGAGATTTTTTATTTTGATTTTTCCATGCCAAGTGAGCAACTACAAGTAACAAGTAAATGAGAAAAATGCTAAAGCTTTTGAACAAAGAACACTAAATGTTGAAACTAAACTTAATTTGCTGAAATTAATTTTATTGATTAACATTGCTGCTTAAAGCCAAATCTTTCATAGAAATAGGACGTTTTCAAAAGTATTTAAAGATGTTTTACGAATGATACAACCATCAATTACCCGATCTGAATTTATAAGAACTTGAAGTTTTAAGCAAACAAATTCACTCATCCTTTTTCAGAGTTCAAAGAAACTGTCCACAACATGTTCTGAAAATCCAACATCAATTTTTCTTTCCAAACAAACAACTTTCTTCTGGAATTTAGATTCCATTTCCAACTACCATCAGACCAAGCCCCCAACTTTAAAATTATATTTTATTTATTTACTTATTTACTTTTATCATTAGAAATAGCATACAACCTTGGACATGAAAAGCTCCCCAATTAAGACTTAAGTTTTCTAGCCACACTTCTTTCCAAATTTAAAGTTTGATATTATATTCCTATACTAAATTTCTTTTTCAATTAAGACTTAATTTATTTCTTGTTTTTAAAAGTTTGTACAGAAAATAGTAAAAATATATATATTTTTTTTCTATTTTCATTTTCCAGTTTTATAATTTCCAGTATAAACTTTTAAAAATAGAAAATAAAGTAAATATAAGGTGAGACTTTCATAATTAAAAGCAAAAGTAAAAAATAATAACAGAGATGGTTTTCTCAAATTAAAGTTTAAAAAATTGTTCTCATTTTTAAAAAAATCAATATGATAAGCTTAGTGCTAGCTAGCTAGTAATCAGAGTTTAGATAATTTAGATGAAGTATTTGTGTCAAACTTCATTGTCAATTTGTCATCGTTGTAAGAAGAAAAAAAAATAACAAAGAGACTTGATGCCGTACGTAGTGCTCTTATGTGCCCGAATTCGATTTATTCTGTCATATTTTCTTTCATAATCATGCACGGGACCCAGTGATAAGGCCGGAGTTATTATAAGAATCTATGGTAAGTAACTTTATATCTATAAGTTAGTTCAAATTTATTTAAGATATATTTCGATAAATAGTTAATTAAACAACTATATTTAACAATAGTTTATCATCAAGGAGCATATGTCATAATTTAACAAGTTTATTTTGATAAAAATAAGCTGAAAATTAAAGAGAAAGATCATATAGATAATTAATTTTATAAATTTATTTTTATATAAATAAATGAAAAAGAGCTTATAAGTTAGTCATTATAGTTATTTTCAGATATTTTATCAAACACTTTTTTTTGAAGTAGTAGTGCTTATATAATAAGATAGGTTTAAATTAGTTTTTAACTCCCAAAAGTATTAAAACTAAACCCCATATATGTAAATTTTATTTGTTTGTAGTCTTTTTAAAATTACAACAATTACGTACTTTTTTGTTATATATATGTACTAAAAAATTAAATTTTAAATACGAAATATAAAATAAAAATAACATTTTCATAAACTAAAATTATATTCAAGTTAATAAGATAATTCCAAATAAATTTTGTAAAAATTCTCGTAATAACTAACAAATCATCGCTACTTTAAAAAGTAAATACATTCTATTGGGATATAAAATCATTGGCTAGAACATGCTACATGCAAGTATAATGAGTAACGGGATCATTAGGGGGGAAAAAAAGTTATACAAAATTCGTCACATATATACACTGTAATGGTACAAGTTTGTGGCATTCCCATTGTACATACCTACTATGCAAAACGTGAAGCCATAGTTCTCCGCTGCAACCATAACAAGAAGTCAAGGACTGATGGAAATCCAAGCAAACATGACTTGAAAAACATGACATAAGAAGAACAAAAAACAATTATAATTATTTTATGAGATTGTAGATAGCTTGGCACATACTCGATTAGGTTTTCACCTTCTCCGTTCCATCTTTTTGTAGGGCACACATTTAAGGATTCATATTCATTTCGTAAAGATATGATAAGATATCCCATGCAAATCTCCGTCCTTCTGAAATTGTGTATACTGTTAACCTCAATAATTGAGTTGAATTGGTGAACTTATTAAAGAAAGCTTTACTGTTTGGTTGCCATTATTGATTATCACTTGCTCATATATTGGCAAGCAGAATCCTTGACGCAACACCGACGCAATATATATATATATATATATATATATATATATATATATATATATTATTTAATTTAGTTTATTTTATTTAATACTTGATTTTTTGGTACAGATTTAATACTTATTTTTAATTTATAATAAAATCATTTTATTTAATTTTTATTGAGATATTATTCATTTTAAGTAACATTTTATTAATTTAGTTTTAGAAAACTTTTTCTCCCTGAAGCAACACAAATCATTGATAATGTCACATGAGTATAGTATATAACGCTATTTTTTTATGTAGAGAGTAGTGTGACATCCTGATAATTGTTTTTCAGGATATATTGTGTTTGAGATTTAGGCTTTTGGATCACGAAGGGTTCAGGCTGTTGAACAATGGCTTTGCCTTTTGGTTAATGGAGGATTAAAGAGGTTTCTGCCATGTTTTTGATCATGGTTGCCAGACATCTTTCACTTTCTTCTTCTTCTTCAGAAGTAATGTCTGTCCATGTCCTGGATGGAAGGCCTTTTGAAAGGTGGGTAAGACCCTGTTCCTGAAGGGCCAAAAGGACTTGGATTGGCATGACATAGTCTGCCTTTGTTTGTGAGGGAGGTTTAGAATTCTGAGTGATAGGTTCAGAAATGGATTGGGGTTCAGATTTCTGGGTGAAAGACCCAATAATAGATTGAGGTAGCTTCCGGGTTAATGACCCAGACTGGGTAGATGACCCAGATTTTGATTGATTTTTGGAATCTTCTTTTTGTTTGGATGAAGATCCAGACCCTGCATGGGTGATTAAGCCAGCCACAGCTAGCCTTGGTTTGGTGGTTCTGCCTTTTCCTCTTCCTCGTGAGGAGGAAGATGATTTTACTGAATCTGGCATAGGACTACTACTATTGCTGGTTCCTCCCCTATAAATATTCACGAGTGAGATAGTCAGGTAGAGAGTTTAAGGTACCTTTGAGGAATTCTATTTCAAAATCAAAGATACTCAAAATAGCTTGCCATCTGGCAAAAATCTGTTTAGATGCAACGTTTTTAACATCCTTTTGTAAAATCTCTTTTGTAGATTTACAATCAACACGAACTAAAAACCTTTGATTAAGTAAATCAGATTGAAATTTTGATATGCACAAAACAATTGCTAAAACTTCCCTTTTAACTATGGAATAGTTCTGCTGAGCAGGATTCCAATGTTTTGAAGTAAATGCAATTATTTGTTATTTGCCATTAACAGATTATTTGAGAATACCACCATAACCAATGTCAAAGGCATCAGTTTCAACAATCTTTTTGGCTGAAGGATTGGGAAGGTAAAGACATGGAAGGTTTTTGACCTGGGACTTGATTTGTTTGACCAAATCAGTGTGAACATTAGTCCACGGAGGAGGGGTTTTCTTAAGACGATTTAAAGAGGTTTAGCTAGATTACTCAGTCGAGGAAAGAAATCAGCCACATAATTAAACAGCCGAGAAAATGTTGGAGTTGGATTTGTTCGATTATTTGATCCGGAAACTTGGTTGAAAACTCTATGGCATGATTAATAGGAGTGATTGTGCCCTGGTAGATGTTGTGACCAAGAAAGCGAATTTTTGTTTGAAAGAGATTGATTTTAGTTTTAGATAAAGCAAGACCATTTTTCTTGATTATCTGAATAAAGATGTTGATATGTTTAAAATGCTGATCAACAGATTGAGAGAAAACAAGGACATCATCAATATAGACAATAATGAAGGAAGAGTAAGGATTAAAAATGTCGTTCATAATTTTTTGGAATTCTGAAGGAGCATTTTTTAATCCAAAAGGCATGACTCTCCACTCATATTGTCCAAAAGGGATCGTAAAAGTTGTTTCATAACAATCCCTTTCGCTAATTTGAATTTGCCAAAATCCTGATTTCATATCGAACTTTGAAAAGATTTTAGCAGAGAAAAGATGATTAAGAAGATCCTTTTTATTCGGAATCGGATAACGGATCCACTGAAGGGCTTGATTGAGCGGTTTATAATTGATAACCAAACGAGGAGACCCACGCTCAATTTCAGCTAGTTTGTTGACATAAAAAGCAGAACAAGACCAAGGACTCTTGCTTTTTTTGATTAATCCTTTTTGCAGAAGGTCTTGGATCTCCTTCTGGCAATGGATGAGGAGTTCTTGACTCATTGGATGGGTTGAGCCTTGGTAGGGATTTGTCGATCATTGAAGTCCTTTTCATAAGGGAGATCAACAATGTGTTGTTTTCTTTGCCAAAAAGCATTTGGAAGATCAGCACAGATAGAGTTTTGGATTTGGTTGGACAAGGACTGGATTCGATGCTGGATGACGGGTTGATTAAGCAAATCATCAATTTTCTTATAAGAAATCTCTTCCTTAAGATAATTGATTTGGTTTTGCTTAAAAAGGATTGGGTTCAAGTTTCTAATGATAGGGTCCTTTAGAAACCCGAAAGTAATGGATTTATTCAGATAAGTAGTGGAAATACCCTTATCGGAGATGGTTATAGGGAAAATGGATTTGATAAAAGGTGTTCCCAAAATAACCGAATTTTTAAGATTTTTGACCAAAAGTTTTAACTTTAAAGTAATCATTTTCTATGAAAGCGTCAGAAAGTTTGAAGTTAACACAAAGCTTAGATCCACTAGCAGTACTAAGTCGCTCGAAAGTTTTTTCAAAATATTTTGTTGGAATTCCTGAATGCAGTTTGAATCTGCCCCTGTGTCAAACAGAGCTTCAGTCTCAAGGATAAAAGTTCCAACAATAATTTTGACCTTAATATAAAATTTTTGAATTGTTAACTGGTTTATTAATTCAAAAATCTTGGGAGGAATATCAGGACTAACTGAATCATCAGGAGAATCATTATCAGAAGGTTGGTTATTTTGAACAGGTTCTGCCTCATCAGTTGGATCACCATATTGCAGAACACTCAAAATATTCTGATGAACGTTTTGTTGTTCCTTTATAAGGCGAATTTCAGCTTTCAGTTGATTAACTTCATGCTGAAGGTCCTAGAGGGTTACGGGTTTAACAATACTCTTATCAAACTTCTTAAGAGTATCCTTAAGATTAAACTTATTATTAATTAATAAATTGTTAGTTTTAGAGGATGAAGAAGATGGTTCATCAAAAGATTTTTTAAGTTTAAACAAAAGATTTTTCTTCTCTTCAGGATCAGAAATAGAATTAATCACCTCGAAAAGAAGATCTTGTTCCCGGGTAAGGACATTGACCTGGGAAGAAGAAGGACAATCTTCATCAGTCAAAGATAAATCATCCTCTTGAATTTGATTTAGATTTTCTGAAGAGTGACCTTCAGAAGTATCCTTATCAGATTCTTCTTCTGAGGAGGATTCTACTAAGAGCTGATTAATCTGTTCTTCAACAGAGGGTTCTAGATTAAGGTTCCTAAGCTTCTTCTTGAGTCTACAGTATTGACTTTTGTAGCCAGGTTTGCCACAAGTCCAACAGACTATAGGTTTCTTAGGAATGTTGACCTTATCAAAGGGATTTGGTCTGGAATTCTCTCTTAAGCTTTCTAGGTGGGGTTCTAGACTTATGGCGATGATAAACATATTTCTTAGGTTTTTGTCTATCAGAATTATGGGTATGCTTCTTGGGATGTCTGAGGAGTATCTTGAATGATGATGGACGTTAATCCCTCAAGTTTCTCCTTAGACTCTTCAGATGGCTGATTAAAAGCTGTAAGTTTAGCAAACTCTTTCCTAAGCTTATCATTCATTCTAAAGGGTTTGAAGATAAGGGTTTGAATGGTTTTAGGAGCAGAGGTGCTAGCTTCTAAATTATTATGGGTAGGTGGTCTTTCTCCTAATTTTTCTCCTATGGACTGGAGGTATCTATTGGTATAATTGAATTGCTCCATAAGATTCTTAATATCCTTTGGAGTTATAGGTTCAGATTCATCCCTAAACTTAAAGGGTGAGGCATAGATGTGACCATGCTTTTCATTCCTGACATTAGGAAGAATAAACTTGGTCGATGGAGGGAACTCAGATCTAACTATCTAGCCATCCTTAAGATCGTACTTAGTGATAACACTAATGGTGTTTGGTTCTAAGAAAGGGTAATGTATCTTATGGTACGTTGTATAAGACTTAAACCAATCAAAGAAAAAGATTTGAGACTTAACAAGATTAAGAAAGGAATAATACTCTTCCCTAATATGGTCTTTGCTATTATCCCTATAATGGCTAAGAAACCACTCTCTTTGAGGAGTCATTTCCTCATAGTCGAAATCTAGCTTAAGGGCTTCATAATCTATGCAGGCCTTATTAATCATGGATAACTTCATAATCTTGCATAGATTAAAAGGTTGGGGAAGGGATAGACCTAGACTCTTCTTCATTGTTCTCCTGTTGATAAACAGGTTGAGGAATGGAAGACGAGGTTTCTACACCCTGAAGCTTAATTCTACCACTACTACTCGGAGTAGCAGAAAAGGATTTCCTAGAAAAGAAAGATCCAAACAATTCAGATCTAGAATCTCTAGTAAAGGATGATCTAGCCGTGTTGAAGGAATTAGACCTATTAAAGGTGATCTCCACCCTTCCAGAGTCATATTGCTTGACAGACTCGAAGCTAGGTGTGGTTTGGGGTTTGGCAGGGGCTACTCTATCCATGACCCAAGTCTGAGGGAAGTTGATGTCTTCCCACTTGATGACTTTAGGAATCACAACCTTAGCCTTGGTCGTGTCTGTGAGAAACAAAGTAGTTTCTCCAGTCTTCCTGGGTTTGAGGACTTTAGACATGCATGAGTTCATTACCTTGTATTGAACTCGATAGATGATATTAACTGGGATGGATCCAGCCTTCATATCAAGACCATAAAGCTGGACATCTAGGGTTAAAACATCTAGAATATTGGCATCCTCAAGGCTAACAGTCCTATCAAGATAACAGTTGAGCTGGTTTCTACGGTGCCTAGAATGGAATCGGTAAACTGATTGTGACGGGAGTCTCTAAGGAATAAAAGAATTGAGGTGTTTAATCCTTCTATTCCCAAAGGTTTGGCTGCAACTTGAACACATCCAATATGCATAAAACTATATTTTTGTTTATGAAGTTTTAAAGAACTATTTGAAAGAAGTTTAATTTCATCAAAATCATATTTAAGACGTATATTAGTCGCAACAGTCCAAATTATGAAATCAGATTTACGAAAATATTTTCTATCCGGTTCATAAAGTTCATTTTCTGGAATTCTGGGGATCTTCCAGTCATCCAGATCTTGATTAATGTCTTCAAAAGAAACTTCTTCCTTGAAAATATTACGGTTTGATTTGATTAAAGCGTTTTCGGCTTGGGAAGGATTAAAAGAAGAAGATGAGGGTTGGGAGGACTTGAATGAAAGATGAGAAGAGAAAGTGCGAAAGAGAGACATAATGAAAATATCATAAAATTAATCCCCTGATATCATTGCCATCCTCTGGTTCTGTAAAAACATAAAGATAGATCCAAGTTGAAAATTACCTACTGAGCTATATTCCAGACCTTTTTTTATCTCTTAACTATAGCCAATGAATTTTCGGACAAAAGGTTCAGATCTCGCATCACAATAACTTGTAGGATTTACGGCCCTAATCTCAACCGGACTTACTACCCCAGCAATACCAGGTTTGAACTTTCTCTGCTTATCATGCTAACCAGTTAAGAAATAAAAATACTTTAAGTGATTTACAAAGACATAAAACAAACAAACAGAAAGAATATACAAGTGTTTGGATAATAGTTCAGATAAGTAAAGGATTACTCAGATTTAGCCATATATTCCTACTTTCCCATCAGGCTCTGATATATATATATATATATATATATATATATATATATATATATCCGTTCTCTCATGAATCATGACAGGGCCGCGATATGTTATTTATTATTTTATTTTTTATAAGCAAAGAGATATTATGAAACTGTGTTCCGCTAATTAGTAGAACACAGTTATAGGCAATTAGTAGAACACAGTTTCATAATATCTCTTTGCTTATAAAAAATAAAATAATAAATAACATATCGCGGCGCTGTCATGATTCATGAGAGAACGGATGATGAAAGGGGAAGCGCAAGATATTAATTTGGAAGTGAAGTCATATTTTGAAGAGAATCTTTCAAGAATTGTGTATCAAGTAATCTACTGGTGAATCAATATTAATAATATAATTAATCATTAGGTATAATGTTAAAATAATGAAAGATAGAGATTAAATATTTTCTTTTATCAAAATTATTTGTTATAACAGATTGGCTATAAGCTATTGGTGTATATATTGGACTTCTTTCACATAAGAATGAAGTGTGTTAATCCGGATTGTCCAATATGCTATACTTGGATGATTCAAAAATATTTGAAGTTTTTATAATAACAAATATATAAATTGTTGATGGACTAATGGTTTATGTGAAGCAAAACATGACATATATACTTGATATAAATTCATATGGTAGAAATTCTTATCCTTATGGTTTTACAAGTTATTGTCCAAAGGTTAATGGAACATATTTTATTATATGTTATTTAATGTCCAATGTATTGTTATTAAACAAACATCTAATGGTTTATGAAAACCATTACTTATGTACTAAGTGCCTTCATACGTACAATTAAAAAGGGCATAACTAACTTACACTTAATGTTTTATATTCTGTTAGTTAATGATAACAACTGTTCTACAAAATAATTAAACTACGCTAATTTTATAGCACATGATTAACCTAGGTTGACTCAGAAACACAATCAATTTGGTTCCAACTTCAATTCACTAATAAATAATAGGGAGATTTTATCAAACAGTTTGCAGACTCGCTCTGAACAAAAATTGCAGAAACACAAAAAAAAAAAATTGGAGAAAAATGCAGAAACTAACAAAATTAATAAATGATTTGTAAAACAAATTCAAGAATATCAATCCAATTCACCAAACCAAACAATACAAATTATCATAGTTCTCATATAATGATCATATTATGAAGGTTCATTCAATATCATTAGAAGCAGTTCAATCGAATTAACTCTCAAATAAATTGAAATCACAAATCGGATTGAAATATCATTCAAACAATCTATGATTAAAATTCAAAATTAGGCAATAAATATGTAACCTAATTTGTTTTCAATCCTAAACATATTTATAATCATGAAAGTCAAAAAAAGGATTGAAGAAGAAGACGAACATTCACATAGAAATTAGAATACCAAACCAGAACTCAAATTCTCCTTGCTTGGACTAGATCCTTAGATTGATTGATTATTTAGCCTTCCATGATCATCGCACAATGAAGAATAGTTGAGAGAAAATGAGAGAAAAGGTTTTAATTATGAAAACTTCTAACTAATTGCACAATGGATAATGTAACGCCTCTCTTGACTCTCTCATGCTTGATTAATTTTAGATGAAATTCGTGTTCACTTTATGTTATAATGCTCTTGGTTATAAAATTTTCACGAAAATTCTTTTCACTTTGCTTGCTAATTTTTATGATTCGTAAGTAGCGTAACCGATTTTCCTTACCACGGTTTATTTATAATAAGAATACAGTCCATGATACAGTCCAAAGTCAGTTATCAAAATAATACACAGACTGTCTATTACAAATTACATGCCATATGAAATTACAAATTACAGCAAACAGTTCATCAAAACTTCTTTAACAACCTTCATCTACAGCTCATGCTTTCCTGTTCCTCTGCTCGCCCAAATGAATTGGGGTCATCATAGGTGTCAACCACAGACACAACTCGGGTAAGTTTATGCCAAACATAGTTTGAATAATATAAACACAGATAGATAAAATTCACACAGCTTATACAGTATACAGATCATCATACATATACCCATTGTGCGATGTATAAGATGCATGCTCGTCTTTTTAAATGATGCACGACTGAGATCTCAGGTTATTAAATCATCAACAGTGGCCACAGTCAAGATAGCCCCATCCCAGTGGCACACCTATCCATTCAGTCGGGGTAGGGCAGGGGCGCGTAGGAATGTCACCTCCACCTATGTGATCATCATGGTGGTGTGGTCCTCCCTGAAACACACTACCCCCCAGTTCATCACCTCTGAACGCATGGACTCGGTTTAGCTATCTGACAAACAACTCCACAGATTAACCCCCGCCAGGCATAACTCCACGGATTAACCCCCGCCAGGCATATGCATATGAAATGCATGAATGATTCATTTTATCAAGTCTTTAAACATCATTACAACTCATGGCATATGTTTTTTAACACATAAAGCTTATGTCCTCCATCACATAAAACTTTACACCACAATCTCGGTATACAACCATAATTCACCACAACTTTTGGAATCCATAAATAATCACCATACAACACAAGGATTCCAATTATTCCATCAACATAACACAATTCTTAATTTGTTTCTCAACATCAAAATCTAATTTATTTCTCAAAATCATAAACCATCAAGCAATATGCTAACGTTATGAAGGTATATAGAATTACTTAATAACATATGAAAGGTCACATAATTTATTTTATTTCTTTGAAAACTTTTATCAAACACTTGGTGTGCTTTTATGGAAACACTCAACAACACATGTAAAAACACATAGTTATTCCTTTAAAACATTCAATCATACAAGTATACTACATATCCAACAATAAAAGTTCAAATCCACAACACCTAAACATCTTTTATTCATTGTGACAAACTATCAAACACATGGTG
>PYAF01000359.1:117741-128285 GCA_007407185.1 Glycine tomentella
TTGTATAATGCTATGTTGCTGATTGCTGTATTTAATTAAGTTGTTGTATCGTATTTTATTTATTAATGTAGCTGTATAAATTGAAGTAGCTGTATGATATTCATTTGGTGTTGAACCATGATAAAGATTCCATGTCTATTTTTATTAGAAATTAGGTCATGGACATATGATTTATTTCTCTAAAAGAAATTATGGCACACTTGTATCTTTTATATGAAATTAATTATGATGAAGTGATGGTGTCAAAATCAAGAGAATTTGAATGGAAGAAATATCAAAGGGTAATTGAAAATAAAAGGAAATCATTACATTCATTTTTGCATTTTCCCCTCGGAGTGGAGGGAGGTCTCACTGGAGTGGGTGGGACTGTTTCATTGGAGTGGGTGAAACTATTCTAACTTCTGGTACCTTTAATTAGGCCTCTGAGATCTCAGTCATGCATTATTTAACCAAGAGATCATACATCATTTTATATCGGCTTATAAACATTCTTTTATGTTGCTACATATCGGTTGTTTACTTCAAATTGGTTAATTTTTTTCTATCAATTATCTAATCATGTTTATTAAATACTTACCCGAGTTGTGTCTGTGGTATGACACCTGTGATGACCCCAAATATATTTGGGTGAGCAGAGGAACAGTGAATAGTTGAGGCATGAAGAAGATTGATGAATTGTATGTTATGTTTTGACTTGTGGGTGATATCGTTTTGCTGTTGCTGCTTTTGGAGTTATGAGATTGTATGGTACTATTTTTAATGGTTTGTACCTTATTATGGATAACTGTACTCGAACTGTTATACTTAATTATGCTTAAATTACCTAGACTACGTACTTTGTTAAATTATTTCAACATAGCAAACTGTTTAGAAAAATATTTTACGTAACTGAATTTCGTAGAAAAATTTTCCCGTAAATTAAAAATGAAGTTGGTAACAAAAGAAATCAACGTAATAAGTTAACATAAGGAAATTAAACGAAATCGTTATACAAAACATAGAGTAATCTAGCACAAGGGTGAAATCACACATGAAAGAACATATCCACAAAGGCCAAAAAACTCACAAGGCATAATTCTATCACACATGATCCATCTTAAATTCTATTTCTCAAGCCTACTTATCACTTCAACAATTGCAACCATGATTCACATCAAGCATGAAACCTCTTAATTCAACCAAATTTTTTACATTTCTCACAATTTATACAAGTTAAAAATCCTATGAAAAACATGAAAAAATGCTTAAATTCTATATATATATATTTTATTTTATGAATGTAAAAATAGAATAACAACAAAAGAAAACAATTATTACAACACAATAACAGAAACAACAACAAAAGTAGACAGAAAACAGAAACAACAAAAGCAGACACAAAACAAAAACGGAATCAGAAACAGACTGAAAAACTAAAACAAACCAACAGAACACAGATAGACAAATAAAAAATAGATACAGAAAATAGAACACAGACAAATAAAATCGAAAACAAACAGAAACAAGTAAACAGACAGAAAACAAACAGAGAACAAAATGTAAAAACAAAAACATAAACATAAACATAAACAGAAAACAGAAAATAACTAGAAAACAAATTTTGTAATCCTTCACCCCACACTTGAAATGCTCATTGTCCTCAATGTAAGCATGCAAAGAAATGCAAACAAGGAGACAACAAATAAAAGAAAGGAAAAGGAAACTCCCCAAATGTCATTCAAGATGCATCATCACACAAAATTGGTAAGACCAAAGAGATGTCCGTCACAAGCTCCTCCTCCACTTGAGGACTCTCATGAAATACTTTGAGTTGGTGACCATTGACCTTGAAGAATTTGCCGGTAACTTCATTTTTAATAATTGCACCATGGGGAAAAACATTAGTAATAACAAAAGGTCCATCCCATCTAGATCGAAGTTTACAAGAGCACTTTTTGGCCACTATGGAACTCCTTCCTAAGAATCCTAGAGTCATGAAATTTCTTCACTTTCTCCTTGTAAATCTTGGAGTTCTCATAGGCTTCAAAGCGGATCTCTTCAAGTTCTTGCAACTAAAGCTTCCTTTCCATACCCACTTCATCAAATGCCATGTTACAACTCTTCACCGCCCAATAAGCACGTTGCTCAATCTCCACCGGAAGGTGGCATGACTTACCAAAAACCACCCTATAGGGAGACATCCCCAAAGGTGTTCGGTAAGTGGTCCTGTGAGCCCACAAAGCATCCGCAAGTAACTTGCTTCAATCCTTCCTGTTGGGATGCACCGCCTTCTGTAACACTTGCTTGATCTCTCTGTTAAAAACTTCTGCTTGCCCATTAGTTTGGGGATGATAAGCTGTAGCAACTCTATGCACAACCCCATACTAAAGCAAGGATGCCAATGATCGGTTACAGAAATGGCTCCCCTGATCACTGATAATGGCTCTAGGCACACCAAACCTGCAAAAAATGTTGGATCTCACAAAATCCACAACTTTAGAATCATTAGTTCTGGTGGCCTTAGCTTCAACCCATCTACAAACATAATCAACAACAAGCAAAATATATGAAAAACCATGAGAAACAGGAAATGGACCGATAAAGTCAATACCCCACACATAAAAAATCTCACAAAAAATAATAGGCTGCTGAGGCATCTCATGTCTATGTGTAATGGTTCCTCCTGCTCTCTGACACTGTTCACAAGTGTTGGTAAAATGATGAGCATCTCTAAACAAGGTGGGCAAAAAGAACCCACAATCTAATACCCTCCTAGCGATCCGCTGAGGACCAAAATGACCTTATTTAGGTGTGCCATGACAAAAATGAAGAATAGACTGAATCTCATGATCTGGCACACACCTTCGGATCACTTGGTCATTATCAAACCTCCACAAATAAGGATTATCCCACACAAAATATTTAGCATCACTCTTAAGTTTATCTATTTAGGACCTAAATGAATAAGGGGGAACAACAAATGCAATAATGAAATTCACAATATTAGCAAACCAAGGTGTGACATGCAATGAATGCAAATGCATCAAATGCTCATCAGGAAAATTATCACGAATAGGAAAGGACTCAAGAGGTCCCTCAATCCTACTCAAATGATTAGCAACCAAGTTTTCGGCACCACTTATGTCCTTAATCTCAATGTCAAACTCCTGAAGAAGAAGTATCGACCTGATCAATCTAGGTTTAGCATCAAGCTTCTTTAACAGGTACTTCAAAGTTGCATGGTTAGTAAAGATAGTGATATGGGAGCAAAGCAAATAAGATCTGAATTTATATAAAGCAAAAACAATAGCCAAAAGCTCCTTCTCAGTGGTGGTGCAGTTAACTTGGGCTGCATCCAAAGTGCGTGAAGCATAAGCAATGGCATGGGAGAGTTTATCAACTCTTTGTGACAACACAACCCCAAGTGCATAATTAGAGGCATCACACATGAGCTCAAAGGGAAGCTCCCAATCTGGTGGCTGCATGATGGGAGAGGTAGTAAGCTTCTTCCTCAATCCCTCAAATGCCTCTTTGCAAGGCTGGTCAAACATAAAGTCTGCGTCCTTTTGGAGAAGCTTGGACAATGGCAATGCAATCTTACATAAATCCTGAATGAATCTCATATAAAAACCCGCATGTCCAAGAAAATAACGCACTTCCCGCATAGAAGCGGGGTAAGGTAAAGAAGTAATCACATCAAGGCTTATCGACCTCAAGACCTCTACTAGAGACCAAATGCCCTAAGACTATACCCTCATGCACCATAAAATGACATTTCTCAAAGTTAAGAACAAGGTTAGTCCTAATACATCGGTCAAGCACTCTAAAGAGACTATCCAAACATGCATCAAAAAAGGAACCATAAACAGTGAAATCATCCATAAACACCTCCATGCAACTCTCTAATAAATCAGAAAAGATACTCACCATGCACCTTTGGAAGGTTCCAGGTGTGTTGCATAGGCCAAAAGGCATCCGGGTGTAGGCAAATGTGCCAAATGGACAAGTGAATGTGGTCTTGTGTTGATCCTCTGGTGCAATATGAATTTTCATGTAACCGGAAAAACCATCAAGAAATCAATAATGTGATTTACCTTCCAACATTTCTAGAACTTGATCAATGAAGGGAAGAGGAAAATGGTCTGGTTGAGTCTCCTGTAGTCAATGCAAACTCACCAACTATTGCCCACTCTAGTCAGAATCAACTCATTATCCTGGTTCTTAACAACCGTGATACCCGACTTCTTAGGGACCACTTGGACAGGTGCAACCCAAGTGCTATCTGAGATGGGATAGATGATCCTTGCAGCTAGTAACTTCATGACTTCCTTCTTCACCACATCAAGAATAGTGGGATTCAACCTCCTCTGTAGATGCCTCACCGGCCTAGAATCATCCTCCAAGAGTATCTGGTGCATGCAAATGGAAGGATTGATTCCTGGGAGGTCAGCAAGTGTCCGTCCAATGGCTTTTTTGTGGCCTCACAAAACACGCAGCAACTTCTCTTCATGCTCAAGTGACAGGCTACTAGATATGATGACTGAAAGCTTTTGAGCATCATCTAAATATGCATATTTGAGGTGCTCAGGTAGTGACTTCAACTCCAAAGAAGGTGGTTGAATAGTGGAAGGCAAGGAAAGGTTGGTGGCTGAAGGAAGGGGGATATAAGAATCAACACCTGTGTACCTGCAACACAATCAAAATCAAATGTGGCGGAAATCTCCGCACAAATACTATAGACAATAGCAGAATCATCACAGGTACAACCAAGATCAAAATCAAAATCAGAAAAATCATCAGAAAGTAAATCAGAAATATATACACTATCTACTACAACATCAATAATATCAACAAGAAAAACAAAATGCTCCTCTACTGGATGTCTCATGGCATCAAAAAGGTTAAACTGGACAACGTCATCATCAAACTCCATGGAAAGAGTTCTGGCATACACATCAATTTTGGTCCTTGCTGTCATCAAGAATGGTTTCCCTAGGATCAATGTGGAACAATGGCTGGAAGACTCATTCTCCATATCTAAAATGTAAAAATCTGCTGGAAAGATCAAATTATTAACTCGCACCAACACATCTTCAATAAGTCCAAGTGGAAGCACAGCACTCCCGTTGGCTAAGTGAATGACAACACCAGTGGGTTTCAAATCACCAAGATGTAGTGACCTGTAAACTGATGTGGGCATGACATTAATGGAAGCTCCATGGTCACACATGGCATCTGCAAAAGTACAATCTCCAATGGTTCAAGGGACAATGGAAGTGTTACGATCCTTGCACTTCTGTGCCAGGGTGGATAGTGGAATGGCATCAACAGTTTTGCCCTGTACCAGTGCAGAAACATTTATGTCCATCTTCACTTGCTCATTTCCTATAGCTTCCTCTTGTGGGTGCACAAATCCTTCAAGAACTTTGCATATATTTAGAGTCTGTTTGATGGCATCCAAGAGGGGAATGTTGACTTCCACCCTACTGAAAGTCTCAAGCAGATCAGAATCAAGCTCCACCACTTTCTTTGAAAAAATGGCTCTAGAAGGGAAATGTAAGGGAATCTGTTTTTGTGCAGAATTTGTTTTGGCACCATCATCAATTTTTTTACCAGCACCAGCATCAATTTTAGCACTAGCATCTGGAAGCTCCGTGTCACTCCTCAAGGTAATATCACTCACATACTTCGGTTTAGTAACTGGTTGTGCTGGAAGGATTACAAAATCTATTTTCTGGTTATTTTCTGTTTTTTGTTTTTTTGTACATGTTTCTGTTTTTGTATGTTTTCTGTTTACTGTTTTCTGTCTGTTCTCTCTATTTTAGTCTGTATCTATTTTTTATTTGTCTGTCTATTTTAGTTTTTCAGTCTGTTTTTGTTTTTGTTTTCTGTCTGCTTTTGTTGTTTATGTTTTTCTGTCTATTTTTGTTATTCTGTTTTAAATTCAAAAAAATATAAAATTTAGGCACTTTTCATGTTTTTCATAGGATTTTTAACTTGTATAAATTGTGAGAAATTTACAAATTTTGGTTGGATTAAGAGCTTTCATGCTTGACGTGAATCATTGTTGCAATTGTTGAAGTGATAAATAGGCTTGAGAAATAAAATTTAAGATGGATCATGTGTGATTGAATCATGCCTTGTGAGTTTTTGGGCCTTTGTGGATATGTTCTTTTATGTGTGATTTCACCCATGTGCTAGATTACTCTATGTTTTGCCTTGCCTCTTTGACATTCCTTGTTGCACATGCTTTGATTGAGATGATTTAGGCCTTCTTTCTTTTAGTCACTAGTCAAATAAACCTATCATTGTATTGATATCCATTGTCACCCTTTTTGAACCTTTAGCCTTTTCTTTCTTGTATAGCTTATTGCAAACTAAAAAAAAAATGGAAAACCATGTTATCCTAGCTTTAGGGAGAAAAGGGGCTTTGGAACTGTTTTGGGAGTGGGTTTCAAGCAAGTGTGGGGTATTTTAATTTTGTTTTGATTTGAAAGAGAAGAAAAGAAAAAAAGAAAAGAAAGAGTTTAAATAGCAAAAGTTCAAAGAAAAAGAAAATTGTGTATAAGCAAATAAAAAGAAGTTCAAGCAAAAAAAATGGTTCTAAAAGTTGTTGTAGTTCATTTTCATCCTTGTAAATTCTTTGTTTCTACCCCCTCTTTTTACTTGTTGGTTTACTCCCCATTGCCCCTCTTTTCTCTTTGTTTTAGTCTAAATATCCTTTTCTTATCCACCCTTTACCTAAGCCATACTTTACAAGCCAATAAAGTCCTTTTGATCTTTTGAAGCATGTGTATTTTAAGTTGAATGAATTAGAGTCTTGTCAATATTTAGATGTGCTAGTTACATGTGGTGTTTGAGTGTAAACACAAACCCATGCAACTTGGATGAGGTTAAGTGTTGTTCTTTGAGAGATTTCTATTACCTTGGTGCATTCTTAATTTTAACTTGACTACATTTTCGCTTTGCACTTTGTGATCATATTTTCATGGATTGTTTGTTACCTTGATATCATTCTTCCATCTTTCATCTTTCTCACATTTGTGCATTGTTAGGATCCATTGAAAAATTTGTGTGCCCTGTTCATACATTTCTTTTAGTTTTTGGTTTATTTTATTTTGAATTTTTTCTTTTAGTTTTTCTTTTAGTTTTGCGCAGGAGTGCAAATGTTTAAGTGCAGTGTCGTTGTAGTATAGTGGTAAGTATTTCTGCCTGTCACGCGGACGACCCGAATTCGATCCCCGGCAACGGCGCCAGTTTTGATTATCAATGTCGTATCGCTTCAAAACAATTAAACTACGCTAATTTTGTAGCACAGTTTTGATTCCAACTTCAATTCACTAATAAACAATAGGGGATTTTTGTCAAACAGTTTGCATGCGATAAGTAAAAATTGCAGAAAACGTATAAACTAATGCGAATTGACAAGAGGTAATGTAAAATAGATTAAAGAGCATCAATCCAATTCACCAAACCAAACAATGGTAATTATCATAGTTCTCAGATAATGATTCTGTTATGAAAATTCATTCAATTTCATTAGAAGCAGTTTAATCGAATTAACTCCTAAATTAATTGAAATCACAAACCTAATTGAAATATCATCCAACTAATCTATGATTAAAATTCAAAATTAGGATGAATTCATAACTTAATCCGTTCTCAATCCTAAACACATCCATAATCATGAAAATTGAATAGAAGATTGAAGAAGACAGTGAACATTTACACAAAATTCGAAATACTAAACCAGAACTCAAATTCCCATTTGCTTGGACTGGATCCTTGGATTGATTGGTTGTTTAGCTTCCCATGATCATCATCAATGAAAGCCCCATGAAATTGGTGCACAAAAATGGAAGAACAGAAAATGAAAATGAAGAACAATTAAGAACAATGAAGAACAATTGAGAGAAAATAAGAGAAAGGGTTTTAATTTTGGAAATTTCTAAAGTGAATGTAAATTCTGTTTTTGCTAAAATGTAATGTAATATTCACTAACTAATTGCACTAGCATATAGTGACTAAGTCAGAAGGAAAGAATGGGCCATGAGCAGGCCCATCTAAACTTATTAATTTTGCTAATTACACCAATAAAAATCCAACTCGTAGCCCAAAATTCAAGTGCAATATTTCTGATTTCCAAGCCAAAAATGACCCTCCAAATGATAGAATTGGCCTCGTCTTATCTCTGACAAACTTGTAGATCTTTTCCTTATCTTTCCAAGGACTACTCATATGCTCCATTCGGAGTTCTCTAAAGCTATGTAGGTCCTACACAAGGAAGATAGGTCAAGTGAGCATAAAATCCGAAAATAAGCAACAAATAGCAATTAAGTCCACTTGCTTGCCTAAGACAAAAACTGAATTAGAGTGAGAAAATAAAAGTCCAAGAGAAGTCAAATAAGCTAAGAAGAATATAAAAGTATTTAACTAAAAACGCCCAATCAATATACCAAATCAAAGATAATGCAATATAAATTTCGAAGACAAGGTTAATATTAACACTCGGGGTCAAATACCCATTCAAATTTAAAAGGGGCTAAAATAATGTTTTTGGAGTTTATATCAAAGAGTCATCATTTTGAAATTCCGATCACACCATTGTGATTGGGGTTCAACAATGGTCCAAAAAATGACATTAATATTAAAAACGGTAACTTTTAAAACGTCTCATCTTCAAAGATTTTTCAAAGGAAGTTTAAAAACATACAATAATGATACCCAAATCATAAGAGATATTGCGAGAGACTACGAGAGACTCAAATTAACTAGGGAAAGGCATAGAAAACATGGTTACCTTGAAGAAACCGTGAAGGGAGGATTGGAGGCTCCATTTTCTACCGAATCCTCGAGTTGAGTTTTGAAGATTCTCTTTGATTAAAGTGTTCCTCTCCTGCAATGGTTCGACGGCAAGCAACGACGGTTCATGGCGGTCATCGGTGGTCGTGGGTGGTGGAGGAGGAGGGTTGGAGGCTTAGGTGAGTGTTTTCAAGAAGGAGGGTGAAATTCATTGTTTCTCATTGCTGTTCATTTTTGTAGCTAACAATACTCGCCTGGGCAAAATTATGCTCACTCGGGCGAGCTGACTTAGTTTTAACAAATTTCACTGCTTCTGTGAAAATCTAATATTGCAAGTTCCAGATGTTATTTCGGAAATCCCAATTATAAAAATTTGCATACATGGGTTAAGCACCTGCCTTTAAAATGTGAAGGCGATCCAACGATAAACCAATCCGGGTTTGTGATTTTACCAAAACAGAATTTAGGTTAAACTCATAATCACACAGTTCCAATGCAAATCAATCAAACTCCACATGTATAACATCCACACCAAGAAGTTGAACAAGGATAATTCACACAACACTTCAACTAATCCAAATTAATCAAGTAATTAAATAATACAGGAAATACATTAAATATATATTTTCAATTATTAAAATTTCAGGGCGTTACATTCAATATCTTTGCTATGCAAGTTAATTTCATTTATTTTCATGGATTTTGTTAAATTTGGTAGTGAAATAAATTTTTAAATACATACCAAAATAATTATTTTAAGTATGCATTAGAGGAAAAAATAGTAATTTCAGATAAAATAAGAAGTAAGTGAATATTGTTCTCAGTATTGAAATAAGATTGGTAGTTTTTTTACATTACTCTAATTTTTTCCCATGTGCTTGGTAAGAAGACAATGTGCTGTATATGCTATAAAGTTTTGGTTGGATTTAGTTTTGGTAATATTCTTATTTTCTTATGTGTTTGTGTTTGTAATAAATAATAAATAATTGACTTATCATCTTTGTGATATCATTATATGTCAAACAATTTGTTTTTGAAACGTCTCATTCCATTACAACTATAAGAAATAAAGAAAATGAAATCCACCCATGTTCGTTTTTAAAGTCACTCAAGACACTCCCCCCTTCATTTTTAGTTTTGCTTTCTTTAATAGAACCTCCCTCTTAGTATCCCATACCCCTATTTCTCCACTTTTCATCTTCATCATTTGTTTTCTCTCATTCTCTCCACTCTTTTCCTCCATTCCTTTAATACCCATGAAATCCTTTACACCCTCGAGGAACACAAGCACAAATAAGGATATTCGAGTTGAGAAAAACAATAATCATCCAAAAAAATATATATTTGAAGCTTTGAGGTAAACCTATATCCCACAAAGCTAAATGCTTATCTTTTTATAGCATAGATTAATAATGGGTGTGCGCGAGTGTAACACCCTCATTTTTAATATATATTTGTTAGATTTTCTCATTAAATTATCAATATTTATATTTATTTTACAAAAATTAGTTTAGGACAAAAATGACGAAAATTCCCCTGGACATTTCAAAAATGACCAAAATATCCTTTACCCTAAAAATGGCCAGATAATTTTGAGAATTCTGTAGGAACCTAATAAAAGGATTATATACCCATAGAAAACAAATTATCAACAAAGCAGATGACCAGAAACTATGAATTAGAATTTATAGAAATTTTAATAGAAAATTTTGAAAAGAGCTCAATACAGACTAACTCAGGTATCTGAAAAACATAGGAAAATG
>PYAF01000359.1:128385-150319 GCA_007407185.1 Glycine tomentella
TGGATTTGATTGTCTATGTTACATCTTGGAGACAATATATTTTGGACTGTAAAAGGACTGTTTGTATTAAACTATAGTTGGACTGTATGTTGAAATGAACTCATGAACGTAGTAGGTTAAATAAACCGCGTAGCATATTAGTTTTACGTAACCGAATTACTTAAGCGAAGAAACAATTTTACTCATAAAAATAATAAAAAGTATAAATGAAGTATAATAAATAAGTAAGTTACGTATAATTAAGAATAATGATGTAAGGGAAAGTTAGGCATTACAAGGTGTTGGAAATTAAATATTAGGATTTCTGGTTTTCTCTAAACCCTAGGCATGTTTAATTGGGCTTTTTTTTATCTAATCTTTATTTTCTTGCTTTTAATGTTTAGATTATTTGAAAATATGGTGGTTGTTCCTCCCAACGACATTGGAAGAGATTGATGTAAAATATAGGAACACTTCACACTTAATAGAGAGGGGGGGTGAATTGGTTAGGTTTGGTAAATTAAAAATTTCTTAGACACAATCAGAGTTTCCCTTTTGGATCTTTATCACTTTTGAAACCAAGAATCCTTATTCAATCAAATGCTCAGCCCAAGGTATCCAATAGCTCAAAATTGAATTGATAAACAAAGCAATACAATCAAGATGGACAAAATATAATCAAGATAGAAATAAGAATCAAAACAGAAAAGATTTATACTGGTTCACTTCAAACACTATGAAGCTACATCCAATTTTCTTCCACTCAACACTAGAATGGAGTTCCACTATTATAAAAATATTCTTACAAGCTTTTACAAGAACCTCCCCTTTATCAACCCTAGATAAAGAACTGAAATCTAAAACCCTATTAGACTTCTAAGGAGAAAGATCCAGAGAACACTACTCTGATCTTTAAGCTAGAGAACCCTTCTCTAGTCCCAAGCTTTAAGAATCAAATTTACAATAGCCAATTCAATACAAATTCAGAAATGAATTACAACCACTGAGTTAAGGAAAGAAATCACCTGATGATCCAATGAATGATATGCAAATGAATGAGTATACTAGGTTGAATAATGAAAACAAACTCAGAACATCTATTTCCTTAACATTTGAAAAGAATCTTCTTTCTTCAAGAATCACTTAACAACCCATAAGTGTTTTAGTGTAAGCAAGAACTCATAGAACCCAGAAAATCACTAAGAATGTGTTTAGAAAGCTTATGTAGGCTCATAATACGAATTGATCAAGTTACAAAACAAGCTGAGCAAGGGTTCTATTTATAACAAACTTTTGTAACTGTCAGTAATCGATTAAATGCGCCCAATAATCGATTATTTCACTTATGTAATTGATTAAATTAACCATGTAATCGATTCAGTGTTTTACAGAAATCTGGATATGAGCAATGAACAAAATAATCAATTATTCCATCTTGTAATCGATTAAGACAGGAAGCTTCATCAACTTGAAATACACTGTGTAATCGATTATGGATTTTGGTAATCGATTAAACCAGGAAGCTTCAGAAATCATACTGGACTATGTAATCGATTACTACATTTGGTAATCAATTAATGCAGCAAACCATGTTAAACACAGGCATATGATGTAATCGATTACTAACCTTGGTAATCGATTAAGACAGGAAGGTGATTTTTTCTGTTTAGCCTATGTAATCGATTACGACCTGTTGGTAATCGATTAAAATGTTCATCAAGGTAGTTTATATGTAAACGTAGGTAAAATAATCGATTAATCTGATACGTAATCGATTACATTGTTCTTGAAAAGTTTTCCAGAATAACTAAGAACAAAATAATCGATTAAATTAGTATGAAACTTATTTTTCCAAAAAACCTTTGATTTAATTCAAAAACTTAAACAATTTATCAAAGCCTTGTGAATTCTATTACTCAAACTAATTGATTTAATGAATGATGTGAATGCAATGCACTTGGATCACCAGTAATGCTTCTTCCTTTTACATTTAATCACAAATTAATCTTTAAGCCTTCAAGGCATGTTGAAAGTTCAAAACTAAGCTTGATTCTTTGTCCATTCTTCAAATGACTCCTTTGAAACCAACAATCTCCCTCTTTTTGGGTTTAAACATGCCAAATCTTCAGTTGATTAATAGTAAGGCTTGGAGTTAATTATTGAATCAATTTGAAAAACCTTGAGCTTTGCAAACCTAAAAATTTTCAATCCCTTTGCCAAGAACAAGTGTTAAAAGCATTTGTGATTCAAGTAGCATTCAATTACAAGGCATATATATTGATTAGATTCCTTTTAACATCACAACTTCCCCTAAATCTCAGCATCTATTTAGTTGATAATTTTGGGCAAAAATGAAACAAAAAACAGGGGCAAACAGAGCATAGTGCAGAACATACTTAATCAATCAATGCTCCCCCTTAATCAAACATTTCTCCCCCTATTTGGCTTGTCAAAAGTCAAAAACATCAAAGGCACAACAGATAATGAAATGGAATTGTTCATATTAAGCAAAAGGGAGCCATTACATAGTGAAACTTAAAATAACCATAGTTCAAATACATAAAAAAAAAACTAAAAGCAAACTACATAATCCTAGAATTCTACAAAAGAATTATCATTCATGTTTGCTTCTATGGTATCTAGCCTATCCCTGATGTCTTCTAAAGCCTCATGTGTTTTAGCTTTGAAGTCCTCTTGCATCTTGAGCATAGAGTCCATTTTCTCCAGCATCAAGGACTCAAACTAGGAATAGAGAGGTTGTTGTTGATTCCTTTCTTCATCTTCTGAGTTAGCCACTTGTTGTCCTTCAATATCAACAGCAACAGGAGGAGGAGGGGCTTGACCAGCCATTATCCAACCATTAAGGGTCTTTCTCATCCCCATTTTGGTGAGATGTTTCTCCTTAATCAAACTGTTGGAGGAGTTGGTGTTATCAACCACTTCATTTTCAACATCAATGTTGAAATGGTCAATGAACCTAGACACCAGCACTGGGTAGGGAAAAAGGATAGTTGACTGACCTTTTAGATTTAAGCATGATTTCTTCAAAAATAAGTACCCAATTCATGGGTATTTTGTTCTTCAAACCATAGACCAATTGAAGGTCTTCATCTGTTGCTTGGGCATGATTTGTAGCCCTTGGAGTGACTACATATGTGATGATGTAATGAAGGAGTCTATCCTTAGGAGTCATGGGTCCAGTACCTAGTTTATACCTAAGTTGCATATGTGGATCATGCAACATCTCCCTATATGTGTCCATTTTACTGTACCCATTTGGTTCCTCATGAAACTTCCTAGCATCCTCACAGATGACACCAGCCATAAACTCCCATACTTCAAGGGTAATCTCCATTGTTACACCCTTGACTTTGGAGACCATGTTCCCTTGCATGGACCCTTTGGCATAGGTGTAAAACACCTTCACCAAATCAGGGTAGAATGTACCCTTCATCTCCAAAAAATCTTCTAAGCCCTTGGGCTTCAAAGTAGGTTGGGAATTGGAAACCCTCTCTTATAAACCAATCTAACTCAAGGTATTTAGGAGAGGCTATGGGTTTGGTAGCATTGAACTGTAAATAGTTCATCTTGGCAGACTCTATGGAGAACCACAAATCAAGTCTGTTGGAGGGGTGAGGTAGAGGTGGGTTGGATGAAGATTCACCCACTTTTCTCTTAGAGGACCTAGCACGTTTTGGTGTGGGGTTTGACATGGTTTCAGAGTGATGGTTTGGACACAAGAAAGTACAGAAACTCAGAAATTTCAGAGGGAGGAGATAGACAATGGTGCAGATTTTTCATTGAAGCAATGCACTATTTATAGGCAGAATTAAGGCTCCTAGCGTCCATATTTTTTAAAAAAATTGTTGTTGGTGACATTTAAGACACTTTAGTGGCCTTGGATTTCCTTTGGATTTGGTTGGGCAGTTATATTTTCAGAGAAAAAACTGTCAGAACACGTTCAACAACATAAATAATCGATTATTTCCTTAAGTAATCGATTATTTTGGCACCTTTGGGACACAAAAATTGCACGTGGCAATCGATTATCCCGTGTGGCAATCAATTATTTCCCTACCAGTTAGAGGTAGAAGATGTCGTGTAATCGATTATCCCGAGTGGTAATCGATTATTCCAGGAGGATTAAAACTTCAGAGCACATGTGTAATCGATTACCTACTTGTAGTAATCGATTATTCCAGGAGACACTTTAAAATGGAAAATAGATTTTATTCAATGTAATCGATTATCCTGTGGTGTAATCGATTATTCCAAAGGGAATCAAATTTTAAAATACAAAGAATAATCAATTACCAAATCAATGTAATCGATTACTTGAGCACAAGTTGCACAAATAATGTGATTTTTAATGAATTTAATCGATTAACCCGTGGTGTAATCAATTATTACAGCAAATATATCAGAAATAGAGCATTTTTGCAGATCAATTCAAATTTCAACCAATTCAATGATAAATGTAGCAGTGAGGCTTCAAATGGTCAAGGAAAAGCATACTTTAAACAAGCTAGCATATATTATTTTCATCAAGAATACCTAGCATGTTTCTAAGTGCATAAAATCTATCCTTTGGCAATTTTAGTGAATATGTCAGCAAGTTGATTATGGGTATCAATGAACTCAACCTTGATGTTACCTTTCTGGACATGGTCTCTTATGAAGTGATGTCTAATTTCAATGTGCTTGGTCCTTGAGTGCATGACAGGATTCTTTGAAATATTTATTGCACTTGTGTTGTCACAAAGTAGTGGTATCTCCTTAAGATCAACTCCATAATCTTGCAATTGTTGTTTAAGCCATAGGCTTTGTGCACAGCAACTCCCAGCTGAGATATATTCAGCTTCAGCAGTTGACAAAGCCACACAAGCTTGTTTCTTGCAATGCCATGATATGAGTGAGCTTCCAAGAAGATGACAAGTTCCACTTGTGCTTTTCCTATCAAGTTTACATCCTACAAAATCAGAATCAGAATATCCAATAATATTTATTTGTGCACCCTTAGGATACCATAGCCCAACTTTGGGTGTTGCCTTGAGGTATTTGATGATCCTTTTGACTGCTGTAAGGTGAGACTCTTTTGCATTTGCTTGATATCTTGCACACAAGCAAACACTTAGCATAATATTTGGTCTACTAGCTGTCAAATAAAGTAAGGAACCAATCATTCTCTAAATTTGGATTCATCCACCTTCTTCCCTTTTTCATCTGAATCAAGGTATGTTGAGGTTTCCATTGGATTTGTAGCATCTTTGCTTTTCTCCATTTCAAACTTCTTGATGACTTCAAGGCAATACTTTGATTGATTTAGGAAAGTTCCATTCTTCATTTGTTTAACTTGAAGTCCTAGAAAGAATGTTAACTCTCCTATCATAGACATCTCTATGTAACCATTTAAAAAGGCACTTTTGACATCCATTTGATAAAGTTTGAAATCCATTAAGCATTCATATGCAAGTAATAGCCTAATTGCTTCCAATCTTGCAACCGGAGCATAAGTTTCCTCATAGTCAATGCCTTCCTCTTGGTTGTAACCTTTAGCAACCAATCTAGCGTTGTTTCTTACTATGATTCCACTTTCATCAAGTTTGTTTCTAAAAACCCACTTTGTACCAATAGGCTTAATTGATGATGGTTTAGGAACAAGTTCCCAAACTTCATTTCTTTCGAATTGATTCAGTTCTTCATGCATGGCATGCATCCAATGTTCATCTTGTAAGGCATGATTAATATCTTTAGGTTCAATTTGAGATACAAAAGCCATATCACAACATAAATTTCTAAGAGAAAATCTAGTAGAGACTCCCTTTGAAACTTCTCCAATAATATTGTTTAGTGAAAGGTCATTTGTAGTTCTCCACTATTTTGGCTCTTGATTGGAAGTTGATGGAATTGTTTCATCACTAGGTTCACCTTTCTCATTGATAGATAATTTCTCTAGCTTGACATTTTCTTCCAATTGACCTGCATCTATATCACAATCTTTTTCTTCCTTTGAGGGGTTAGATTCATCACAAATTACATGAACAGATTATTCCATGCACATGGTTCTTTTGTTGAAAACTCTATATGTTTTACTTTGCAATGAATATCCAAGAAATATGGCTTCATCAATCTTTGCATCAAACTTTCCTAGTGATTTTTTCCCATTATTTAAAACAAAACACTTGCAGCCAAAAGTTCTTAAATGAGAAATATTGGGCTTTCTTCCTTTGTATAACTCATAGGGTGTTTTCTTAAAGATGGGTCTTATGAGTAATCTATTTAAAGTGTAACAAACAGTACTTATTGCATCAGCCCAAAAATACTTTGGTAAATTTGTCTCATTTAGAAGTGTTCTTGCACTTTCTTCAAGTGATCTGTTTTTCCTCTCCACAACACCATTTTGTTGGGGTGTTCTTGGAGCTAAAAAATTGTGGTTAATTCCATTTTCTTCACAGAATTTTTCAAAATGTTCATTTTGGAATTCTCCACCATGGTCACTTCTAATTGAGATAATTTTATTACCTTTCTCATTTTGAACTAGCTTGGCCAGTTTTCTAAAAGCATGGAAAGCATTACTCTTGGATTTCAAGAACAAAGTCCAAGTAAATCTAAAGTAGTCATCAACAATAACAAGTCCATAGTAATTACCACCTAAACTCATGGTTCTAGAAGGACCAAACAAATCAATGTGCAGTAGTTCAAGTGGTCTTGAGGTGGAAACAATACTTTTACTTTGAAAAGAGATTTTGGTTTGTTTCCCCTTTTGACATGCATCACAAAGTTTGTCCTTTTCAAATTTGAGTTTTGGTAGGCCAATTACTAAGTCCTTTTTAATGAGTTTATTCATATGGTGCATGTTAATGTGGCTAGCTCTCCTATGCCACAACCAAGTTTCATCTAACTTACTCATTAAGCATGTAGTCTTGTGAAATAATGCATGGTCTATGGAAAGCAAATAAATGTTACCTTTTCTTTTGCCAATTTGGATTACTTCTCCACTTTTACCATCACATATCATGCAACAATCTTGATTGAAAGAAATTTTAAAGCCTTTGTCACATAGTTGGCTTATGCTTAGTAGATTATGCTTCAAGCCTTCAACATAGAATACATTGCTGATTTTTGTGTTCAAGCTATCACCAATATTTCCTTCACCTATTATCTTCCCTTTGTTGTTGTCTCCATAAGTAACATAGCCTCCATCTTTAAGTGTAAGATTTTTTAGCGAGGACTTGTCACCGGTCATATGTCTTGAGCAGCCACTATCAAGGTACCATAAGGAGGAGCTTGCTCTAAGACATACCTACATAAAAACAAATCAATTCATAGGAGGAGGTACCCACTTGAGGTTGGGTCCAAAGGGGTTAGTTGCTTGCTTTTTCTTTTCTACCCAAATACACTCACCATTTGGTACATAGAATCTTCTTGCAAAACATTGGTAAGATGTATGTCCTCTCTCCATACAATAGTGACAAACAACAGCTTTATATGAATTTCTAAAAAACCTATTTTGATTGAATCTTGGTATCTTCTTCTTCTTCTATTTTGGAAGCACAAATGTTGTCTTTTGAACATTTTTAAAACTCTTTTTGTACCCCAATCCAGAAGTGTCACCAAACTGTTTTTGAGTACTCAACATATCATTCAAATCACATTTTCCTTTGTTGACTTTTTCCAAGATATCAATCAACTCATTGTTCTTTGAAACAATCTGCATATATTTTTCTTCTTGATTAAGTCTATACTCATCAAAAACTTTTTGCAGCATTTCATATTTTTCAATAGTTGTAGAGGAAGAGGTGCAAACACAACCACTTGATTTATAACTTGAAGTAAGTTTTTCATTTTCTTCCTTCAAGTTACAAACTTCAGTATGTAATTCCATTATTTTTGCAAGATGATTCTCAATATTTTTCTTAAGCTTATTGTTGGATTTAGCAAGCTTTTTAGCCTCTTTATGCATCTATTGAAAAGCAAAAATAGCTTGATCAAGTTCAGAGGTTACCTGATGTGTTGCAAACACATCTTAGTTTTAGGCTAGTTTTAGGTTATAATTCAATTAAATCATTAGGAATTAGATTAGAATAAGTTAGTTTGTCATTTATATTTTATTATATCTCATTTTATTACCAAAGTGTGTTTTCAGGGCCAAAAAGAGGAGATTCAAGCCAAAAGAAGAAGAAAAGCCAGTTGAAGGTCTCGCGCGGATCGCGCCATATCCCGCGCGAGCCGCGCCACAAGCAAAATGCCAAGCCCCATCTCGAAGACTCCACGCGCGATCAGCGCGGAATCCCATGCGATCAGTGCGGTGAAGACGCTATTTCCTTATTTAAAAAGATACGGTTCGAATTTGCAAAGGAACAGGGGCTTTGTTACTCTAATTAAACCAATCTATAAAAGAAAGGCCTCTGGGACTGAAGAGAGGACTTCTATACACCATTCTAACCCCTTTCTACCATTGGAAATCATTCATACTTAGAATCAAAGCTAGGTTACTGCAAAATCATGTTTTATTTGACAGCTTTGGTGTCT
This sequence comes from Glycine tomentella, assembly GCA_007407185.1. NCBI lineage: Eukaryota > Viridiplantae > Streptophyta > Magnoliopsida > Fabales > Fabaceae > Glycine > Glycine tomentella. The sequence continues at coordinate 136,897 of PYAF01000359.1, forward strand.
TTGAAGCCTATGTCAGGCTAAATTCTGTATTATGGTTAGGCCAAGAACCGATGTGAACTCCTCTGTAATTTGACTGGTATTGAATGAGAATGTTTTGATTGTTTTATTCTATTCTGTTCTTATTTGTCTTATTCTTAGTTGGAATTGATCACTCTAACTAAGTATTGAGAGTTAGGATTCGCAATAGGGATGTTGGGATTCTAATTTCTGACCTGATTAGAATAACAATTGTTCATTGCCTAGGGATAGGGATGCGTGACTACAGAACTTTATAATAGATTCTTTTAAATGCTTAACTTGATAGAACTCACTAAGGGATTAGGTTTTCAATTCAGGTTAAAGGGTTAATTCGCTAAGGGATTAGGGGTTAACTAAAATAGAAAAGGTTTATTCTCTGAGCAATCAGAAACAAGCAAACCTTATGATATATTCTTTTGAATGCTTAACGTGATAGGGATCGCTAAGGGATTAGGTTTTCGATTCAGGTTAAAGGGTTAAATTGCTAAGGAATTAGGATTTACTAAATTTGGAGAGATATATCATTTGAGTAATCAAACTTGATAATCAGTTAAGTGAAAGAGGTAGGGAACAGAGGGGATTGAGTCCTGACCACAATTATTCCAGCCATTGGTAACAACTCTATCTTTAATTGCATTTTAATTTCTTTTAATTTCTGTTAATTATTCAAACATCCAATTCGTACACAACAATTCTTCAACAATACTTTCTTTTTACTCCAATCACTTTGACCTAATATTACTGTGAATTTCATCTCAATCCCTGTGGAGACGATACTCTACTTACCCACTTTATTACTTGAAACGAGCGGTGCACTTGTCGTGTTCGCAACATTACCTCATCTTCTTCTTCTAAGAGATCATCATTTCCTTCATTGACAATTGAAGTAAGGCACATGTTAGCTTCCTCTAATTCAGTGGAGGAATCGGAAGTTGTAGAATCATTGTCCTCCCAAGCAATATAGGCTCTTCTTGGCTTTGCTTCTCTCTTGCCTATGCTGTCACTTTGTTGTTTCTTCAAGTGGATTGAATATTCTGAATTTATGTGGCCTAGTTTCCCACATTCAAAGCATGTGAAGTTATTGTCAACCTTCTTGATGTTGCCACTGTTGTTGTTGGTATTGCTCTTGTTATTTCTTGTGAATCTTCTACCCTTATTCTTCTTTAGAAACTTGCTGAACTTTTTCACAATTAAGTTCATGCTTTCTTCATCTTCCTCATCACTTGAGTTTTCTTCTTTTTCCTCCTTAGGTGCTGCAGCCTTTAGTGCAATTCCTTTGCCTTTTCTATCTGCATCTTCACCAAAGGTTAGTTGAGATAATTCTAGTTCATACTCAAGTAACTTACCAAAGAGAGCAGCCATGGTCATTTGTGAAAGATCTTTGGATTCTTTGATAGCTGTCACTTTTGGTTTCCATGCTCTAGTGAGACACTTCAAGATTTTGATATTCAATTCCTCAACATCAAAGGTCTTTCCAAGTCCCAAAAGATGATTCACTATGTGTGTGAATCTTGTTTGGAGTTGAGAAATGCTTTCATTTTGGTTCATTTTGAACATCTCATATTCATGTATCAAGGAGTGCTTTCTTGATCTCCTCACATCTTCAATTCCTTCATGGGTGATCTCTAGCATCTCCAACATCTCCTTGGCACTGGTACATCTAACTATTCTAAAGAATTCATCAGAAGAAAGAGCAGAAGTTATCATATTCTTTGCCTTAAAATCATATTGAGCAATCCTTTTTTCTTCATCATTCATCTCATCCCAATCTTTGGGAATCATGTTATTATCAACAATTTTGATGGGTACCCTAAGACCTTTTTCTATTGCATTCCAAGCACCTGGGTCATTAGATTGAATAAAGATCTTCATCCTATTTTTCCAAAAACTGAAATGCTCCCCTTCAAACAAAGGAGATTTGTTTAATGAAGCACCTTCCTTGAAGGTTATTTGTGAAGTATTCATTTTTAAAAAAAATAGTGATCTTGAGTAACTTTCAAGAACCAGCTCTTGATGCCAATTGTAAAATATAGGAACACTTCACACTTAACCAAGAGGGGGGGTGAATTGGTTAGGTTGGGTATATTAAAAATTTCTTAGACACAATCAGAGTTTCCCTTTTGGATCTTTATCACTTTTGAAACCAAGAATTCTTATTCAATCAAATGCTCAGCCCAAGGTATCTAATAGCTCAAAATTGAATTGATAAACAAAGCAACACAATCAAGATGGACAGAAAATAATTAAGATAGAAATAAGAATCAAAACACAAAAGATTTATACTGGTTCATTTCAAACACTATGAAGCTACATCCAGTTTTCTTCCACTCAACACTAGAATGGAGTTCCACTATTATAAAAATATTCTTACAAGCTTTTACAAGAACCTCCCTTTTATCAACCCTAGATAAATAACTGAAATCTAAAACCCTATTAGACTTCTAAGGAGAAAGATCCAGAGAACACTACTCTGATCTTTAAGCTAGAGAACCCTTCTCTAGTCCCAAGCTTTAAGAATCAAATTTACAATAGTCAATTCAATACAAATTCAGAAAAGAATTACAACCACTGAGTTAAGGAAAGAAATCACCTAATGATCCAATGAATGATATGCAAATGAATGAATATACCAGGTTGAATAATGAAAACAAACTCAGAACATCTCCTTACTTAACCTTTGAAAAGAATATTCTTGCTTTTCAAGAATCACTTAACAACCCATAAGTGTTTTAGTGAAAGCAAGAACTCATAGAACCCAAAAAATCACTAAGAATGTGTTTAGAAAGCTTATGTAGGCTCAGAATACGAATTGATCAAGTTACAAAACAAGCTGAGCAAGGGTTCTATTTATAAAAAACTTTTGTAACTGTTAGTAATCGATTAAACGCGCCCAATAATCGATTATTTCACTTATGTAATCGATTAAATTAACCATGTAATCAATTAAAGTGTTCTACAGAAATCTGGATATGAGCAACGAACAAAATAATCGATTATTCCGTCTTGTAATCGATTAAGACAGGAAGCTTCATAAACTTGAAATACACTGTGTAATCGATTATGGATTTTGATAATCGATTAAAGCAGGAAACTTCAGAAATCATATTGGACTATGTAATCTATTACTGCATTTGGTAATCGATTAATGCAGCAAAACATGTTAAACACAGGCATATGATGTAATCGATTACTAACCTTGGTAATCGATTAAGACAGGAAGGTGATTTTTTCTGTTTAGCCTATGTAATCAATTACGACCTGTTGGTAATCGATTAAAATGTTCATCAAGGTAGTTTATATGTAAACGTAGGTAAAATAATCCATTAATCCGATACGTAATCGATTACATTGTTCTAAAAAGTTTTCCAGAATAACTAAGAACAAAATAATCGATTAAATCAGGAGAAAACTTATTTTTCCAAAAACCTTTGATTTAATTCAAAAACTTAAACAATTTATCAAAGCCTTGTGAATTCTATTACTCAAACTAATTGATTTAATGAATGATGTGAATGCAATGCACTTGGATCACCAGAAATGCTTCTTCCTTTTACATTTAATCACAAATTAATCTTCAAGCCTTCAAGGCATGTTGAAGCTCAAAACTAAGCTTGATTCTTTGTCCATTGTTCAAATGACTTCTTTGAAACCCACAATTGATTTGGTTCTCCTTGGTTATGAGTTGCTAATCTACCTAGTGACACTTTTAATTGTTTTTAAGAGAAACAAGTAAATTTCAAAATAAGCTAATTTAATGATTTTGATTTCTACAAGTACTTGGAAATAAGTATAATATTTGTTTCACTTGATTGGACTTGATTCTTTGTGAATCCTTAATGGTTTGAAGAATATTTTAATAGTTTAATGTATTTTTAAATGTGAAATTGCTTTGACATTGTGGATTGTGTGAATGATTACTGTTTGTTACAACAAAGAGATAATGTAGCATATTTTTTTCCTGTTTGATGCAATGACGAGATAATGTAGCATAATTTATCGCTGGTCACAAAGAAGAGATAATGTGGTCTATGTGTACATAGTAGGATAAAAGTTGATATAAAGTTTGTTATTCTTGACTATGATTTTGATTATAGTTCCATTGAGTTTTCAAGGGACTAAATATTAGTTTTTGAAAGTTAGTTTTATTTATTTCACTTTTATTAAGTGTCATTTAAGTTCATTGGATGTAAAAACTTATGCAATGTTTGTTTTCTCCTTCCTATCCACTTTGTTTATTATGTTCTTACTAAGTCTTTGTGACTTATCCCATTCTTTTCTTTTCAAGGATTTGCTAATCTACCTAGAAAATTATTCATCTTTCTTGTAGGCCTTCACTACATATGTTCGAGAGTATTTTGTTGATAACTTTAGGATATTGTAGCTATAGGGGTAAGAGTATAAAGAGGAACAATCATCTTATCATGAGTTGTAGATGATCTCAGATTTGCTAATTTTGTAATTATGATGTTTGAGAAGTTACAATGGTATGTATGAACTATTTGATTTCCTAGTTGAAATATTCATTTATGCTTGAGTGGTTCTGAAACTTGATTGTTGGGTTGGATATATATATATATATATATATATATATATATATATATATATATATATATATATGGGAAATGCTAACATAGACCTACTTAAAAATTAGAAGTTCAATGTTAACAACCAATACCTTTTTTTGTTTGACTAAAAAACCATTCCACCCTTATAAATTGAAGGTTAATTGTGTAAATTTATTTTATTTTATATATATAAATTGGGTTGGATATATATATATGGAAAATGCTAACATAGACCCACTTAAAAATTAGAAGGTTAATGTTACCAACCAACACCTTTTTTTGTTCTACTAAAAAACCATTCCCCGTTAACGATATTACTCGTTCTTTCTGTTAATAGCCCAATAACTTGTTTCTCACAACTTTTCTGTAGAAATTGTTCTCGTGACTCGCACATGCTATCCACACTTCATCTTGTAAGTCTGAGGCAAATTATGACTATGTAATATTAGGACAAAAACTTAGAAACTTCCTCTGATTTCAGCGTCTACAGTTTTAGTAGAACTTTTTTTTTTTTTTTTTTTTTTTTTACTTTTTCCTTTTTCTGGAGTTTTATGATTTTCTTTATTCTCAAATTTTAATCACTTCAAATTAATTTTACAGTTCTACAAATTTCCGTCTTATAAGTTCTCACTCCTATTAAAAATTATGCTCAAGATTTAGTAATGAAAACATAAAAAGTGAAAGCGTGAGATATTGTTCGAAGTTATTGCCACGATTCCAATTACTCTTCCGGTGAGGTGTCAATTGAAACAAACTCTCAAGGCAAACAATGGTTTCTGTGCAAGTGCTCTAAGGAAAGGATGATTTTGAAACAGCGGTTTGATCTACGGTCCGACTACATGTGCGAGAGGAATTTGCTGGTGAACGATGGGAACATGGTAGAAAAGAATACGTTATGAAAGAATTAGTGGGAGAGAGAAAAAGAGATCTTTTTTTAAAAAAAATAAAGTTACATGATCGCCCTTTATTTTATACTAGTTTAAATTAGAGAAAAACAATTTTTTAGTCAAACAAAAAAGGTGTTCGTTGCTAATATAGACCTTTTTTTAGGGAAGACTCTTCTGAATTATTTTTGGTAGCTCCTTCATTTGTTTTATTTATGTTTTGGTGTAGTATTATCCTTAGGCTTAGTCAGGTTAGGTGAGTCATAGCATGTGTGTCGGTCACGATCAAAGGATGGGCTGTGACCATTTTGTTTCCAACATTTTTTTTGGTTATTATAATGTTGTTCGTATGTGGTTTAGGGCTTTAAACTTTGTTTTTATCCAATATCTTTAGCGCGCATTTATATTTTCTTTTAATGCTTTTAATGTTGACGAAGAAGTATATTTAAAATGTTCTTTGAAACAAGGTTTTAACTTATAATTTTTTAATTGAAAAAAGTTAATGTACTCATAACCAAAACTAGTAAAATAGGTCAAGTATAATAGTATCAACATTTTTATGATGAATGGATTGTGGTATGGTATTATGTGGTAAACAAGTTTGTCATTGCATCTAATTTTTCAACAACTATTTGGAAACATATATCATAGTTGGATTTTGCAATGTAGTAAATTTTTATGTGTTGCATATTTGTGTTATTTAGGCATGAATATTATTGAAGAAGACCGAAATCTTGTGGGTGTAAATGGAATTTTTTTTTAGGTATGGATACTATCAATCCTAGCATCGTTGCTACTACCATATGTTGTGAAAGAGTGGAGGTCTAACTTAAGAGGGTTTGGAAAGCTCCATTTGGGAAAGATAATATTGTTGAGAAGGTGTTGCTTAGAGACATGGTGGAATATGCTACCAAAACTTGACTAGAGAAGTACAAATTTAACAACAAATTTTGAAAAAAGCCATGTTGCACAAAGTGGGGTCTAAGGACCACATCACTCATATTCACTGCTTTGTTTTATTTCATCTATTGCAGTGTATTCCTTAAACCTTCCCCATACAATTTAGATGAACATGGTGAGAAATATGAAGCAGAAAGGAAAGACCAATCATATTACGTATGGGGAAGTGTATGAAGAAATACTCAAGCTAAATCTCCTAAGATAAAAAGTTTGAATAAAGATTCCACTAAAGCTGATATTGTTGAGGCTCCAATAGTCTAACTTACGAAGTTTCCAAGGATGAAGAGAATAAGAAGAAAGTGTATGAAGAAATTATGTTTGGGGACAAACCTATCGTCCAAAAGGTAAGATCAATTCCTATCGTCCAACCTTCTCTTTCTTCTCAACCTACACCCATCGCCCAATCATCATTTATCCCTAATACACAAGCCATTGTAAAACCTTTCTCCATCTGTCCAAACCACTAACCAATCTAAACTTGGGTCACTCAACCACGAAGCAAAACCCAAACCAAACACCATTCATATTTGAACCCTTAGAGCACAGCCCTTAGCCAAATTAGTTCACCAAAGACAATTCCTCCATCCCAAATTTTCCTTTATAGAAGTTGACAAACTGATACTTGATGAACATGATAGATCTGGACGATCCACTAACCACTGGATGACTTACCATACCTTGGATTTTGATGTTTACACAAGTATAAATTATTGATAAGCTAATGAGTTGTTGTTAACTATGCAAAACCAACTTCATAAATGAGCTTACTCATTACTATATCAACATCTATTGCTCTAGTAAAGTCGCATCCATACTTTAAATGGAAAATAATTTTATTAAGATATATTCAGCATCCAACACACTATTAAATCAACCGTATCCACTTATTATGAAAACCAGTGTTTTCACACTGAGTTGTTCTTAGTTATGTCTAATGGACTTTAAATCACTAACACACTTATTTTATATCCTCACAAGTGATGTCCAACAAGGTACTAAAGGACTATGTTAACCACCAACGGAAGTGCGCGATCTCACTTTTCGAATTTAAGTTTTGTCTCTCTATTTAAATTGCTAACATTTGAAATTCAAGAAAAGGACAAAATAGAAGAAAATAGAACGCATTTGCAGAATATTCCTCAAAGGTCGCTTTCATTGCGGAAGAGGAGCACATGTAGTTGTCTGTACCTTTATTCTTATCCTCGTCATTTAGAGCGCGACACATGTTTCGCCTCCAGCTATGAGACTATAGTCATATGAAGGCTTAACATTGATCTCATAACGGATATTTCATTCAAGACTATAAAATGAATCTCTTTTTTTTAGAAACAAGTGACAAAAAACAATAAAGTGAAAAATGAGCACAAGTCCTTTGAAGTGAAGCTCTGCACACTTTAGTGGACGACATTCTTGCACTCAATTGCCTTTACTCTTTGCTAAGAAAAGTTATTTGTATTCAAGCTTAATTGTTTACTAACTCTTTGAGTGTAAGACCCTGACTTCTGGTGCGGACGGCGTGGGATTCTGCGCGGATAGCGCCAGAAGTCCTGATGAGAAAACCCTGTTGAGGGTGTGGCACGGTTAGCGCCAGAGCTGGCGCGAATAGCGCCAGACTCTCGGGAATGTGGCGCCAGGGGCGCCAGCGTCACGCTGGTAGCGCGAGATCCTCTGGAGGTCCACGCTTGGAGCGCCAGAGTTGGCGCTGGGGGCGCCAACTGGGTTTGGAGTGTGGCGCGGGTCGCGCGAGGTTGGCGCGGATCGCGTCATAGGCTCGGCAGGTTCACGCTAGTAGCGCCAGGGCGGCGCTGATGGCGCCACAGTTTTGCAGCTGGCGCGGATGGCGCGGTGTTCCGCGCGGATCGCTCGGGAAGGTCGGTGCAGACCAGTATATTAGGGAGGTCGCATTTTTGGGAGAAGAAAAACCTTCTTCTTCTTCCCCAGCGCCTCAAACCTCCATGGGAGAGTTTCCCAAGCTCCCATCACCCTGCCTTGAGACCCCAAACATTTCTAAGCCAAATATATCACCTATAAACCGAGTGAGAGCGAGAATCCTTCCTCCTTTTAACCAAAACCTCCATGTTCTGAGGAACCTTCAGAGAAGTGAAGAGAACTCGAGCTTGGGCAAGGAACATCGGTGTTTTAGCTGTGCCAAGGCTAGGGAGAGCAGCCTAGAGGCCTTCCTCGTCAGTTCTGAGGTAAGAAACTCGAGTTTCTCCGATTGATTTTGGATTTGGGGGGTTTTGATGAATAGTGACCCATTTGTGATAGGGCTAGAATTAGCTCTGGGTCCAGTTGAGAGATGTGTTTAGAGTCATGTGAGGAGGAAGGATTAGCTTTCAGTTTGTGATTTGGTGAATGTTGGTTTTGGCTCTAGGTTATGCATGTGTGACTTGGACTGAGTCATTTGACTGAGACATGCAAGAGCCTTAGTGATGGGCTTGTTGTGCCTGAGAGGCCATGGTAACGGTGTCCTGTGATGTGAACTGTTCAAGCCCTGAGAAACCCTGAGTTGTTGGGTTATGTGAGCTGAGAAGCTCAGTGTGGATGGCTTGTGTTGAGTCTGTGGGGACTCTAAGGCCATGTTTGATCTGAGATAGACCACTGAGGGTCTATGGAAAGGCTTGTTGAGGGATGAGCCTGAGGAACCTTAGGTTAGATAACCTGAGTTGATAGAAAGGACTGAGGTTCCTTTCTCTGAGGCAGTTGAGGAATGCTTGATGAGCTTGTTATGTTTATCTGCTTGAATGGTCTGTGATATATGGTTGGTTGCCTTGATAGGGCTTGACACGAGGTGTCAGAGGAGCAGACCATTGTTCAAGAAGCTGGTGTTGCAGGCACAGCTATCAGGTAAGCTCATCGCTCTGGGAATTAGTCCCTTTCACTCGTTTACCACCCAAGTGGGTGATTGATGCATGCCATGTTTGTTTTGTATTTGTTTATGGGCATGCTATGGAATGAAAGGCTTAAGTGGCCTATCTTGACGATTATGTGTGTTAAAGCCTGAAAGGCTAGATGAACGGTACTTGGAGTGATACTCAGACCGTTCCAGAAATGTGAATGTATGATGAACCCTAGGATAGACACTGAGATAGTGTGAGGGTGATGATGCACCTAAGATTGTAGGTGATGGAATCTATAGGATACTGGACTAGTATCGAGCTAGTTGAGGTTCCCTAGCCAGAGGAAGAGTTTGAGGACTCCCTGGAATAGCTGAGATTCCTTGGGAGGTGCCACTGCTCTCCGCCTGAAGTCCTAAGGTTGGATTGCCCTGTAAGGATGTTCCTCCTTAGGCAGAGATATTGATAAGCCTGGAGGGTTTTCCCAGGCTAGTGCTGTGAAGTCCTGAGAGATGAGTGTCCCCGGTGTGGGATGATCTCTCTCAAGCAGTGGACTGGAAGTCCCGAGGGATTGAGTGCCTCCGATGTGAGAGGATCTCTCTCGGGCATGTGACTTGGAAGTCCTGAGGGATGAGTGCCTCTTGTGTGAGATGATCTCTCTCAGGCAGCTGATGGGAAGTCCTAGGGGATAGAGTGCCTCCGTCGTGAGATGATTTCTCCTAGGCAGTGGAAAGTCCTGAGGGATTGAGTGCCTCCGGTGTGAGATGATCTCTCTCAGGCATGTGATGTGAAGCCTTGAGGGGTTGAGTGCCTCCAGTGTGAGATGATCCCTCTCAGGCGTTGGATTGGAAAGTCCTAGGGGATAGAGTGCCTCCGTTGTGAGATGATCTCTCCTAGGCAGAGGAAAGTCCTGAGGGATGGAGTGCCCCCGGTGTGGGATGATCTCTCTCAGGCACGTGTTGTGGAAAGTCCTGGAGGTGATTGCCCATTTATGGATGTTCTTGCCCAGGCATGTGTCATGAAAGTCCTGGTGAGGCCAGTGTTTCTGAAAGTCCTGGAGGGCTATTCCCAGGCTAGTGTTTGTGAAGTCCTGAGTTGAGGAGCTCCTCAGGCAAAGTGGTGAAGTCCTGAATGGTGGATTCAGGCAATGTTTGTGTGATAAAGAGGCGGTGCCTCTCTGATATGTTAAGTGTCTAGTGAGAGACACTATGATAGGTACCTCTGTGAGACGGGCTATGAGAGCCAATATGAGATACTGGTGCCATGGTTATGGCTTTGATCTCTATGAGACTGATCTGAGATGGCTTGAGAGCCAATATGAGGTGGAAGACATCTGATGCTGATAGCATCCAGTTAGTACCCAGAGAGCTGGGAAATGTGTGACGGCCAGGATGATGTCCTAGGCCCAGTTATCTTTGTTCTAAGTGTTTGTGCTTGGTGGTGAACTAGGGTAAGGGAGGATCTCCCAGGACCCTGAGCTTACTGAGACGTTTGTCTCACCCTGTTTGGGGTTTGTGGTTTTTCAGGTACTTCTAGAGGAGAGAAGTTAACACAGGGCAGGAGGCCCGAGCTGAGTATGCTGGAGTGGTCAGGGGTTGCAGATGAAGATTAGAAGAGCTTTTATTTTTTATCTCTGTCCTATTTTCTGTATATGTATAGGGTGTGAGTGTACACCCGTTGTCTGTACATATGTAATTGTATAACCACAGATGTGGTAGAACTTATGAGTTGTATGTATATGTGTACAGATTATGTGATGTATATGAGTTTATGTTTCCTCCTGATATCTCTGTTTAGTTTTATGAGTTTTGTATCTGCCTATATTTCTATGTTTGAGGTAACTGGATCTCAAGGGCTTGGTATTGATGTTTGTTGTGTGTTTTATATTCCATGCATAATGTAATCAAGAAAATTGATTCTATCGCTTCCGCACTGCGTTCTGATAACGCTGATAGCGCGCTTATGATATTATTAATGATAACACGTCCGGGGGGTGTTACATTGAGTGTTGTTGAATTATTGTATTCATTCAAACTTTTGTTTATGAAAGCCATGAGTGACTTAGTGTTAAACAATAATTGGGTGACCTTATATTCAGGGGGAGTCTAAGGGTGTGCTAGAAGTGACAAGACAAAATACTTGTTTGTAATCAAAGTTTTGATTAGTTGAACCCTTTACAGTTGCGTAAAGGAGAACTAAACATAGCTTTATTGAGTATTCTTTTAAGTGGTTTTATTGAGTATTTTTTTAAGCTTATTTTGACACCTTTTCTCATCAATTGTTTACATGAAAAACCTTTGTGAAAGTATTGTTTTATTATTACTGGACGACTAAACTTGGTTTTTATTAAATTTGTTTTTAGTGGACGACTCTATTGCTGTAACACCCTGAAATTTCGATAACTTCAAATATATGTGTGATGTATTCTTTGGATAATTTGATTACTTTATTAATTAGGATTAGTTTAAATGTTATGTGAATTATCCATGTGAAATTGCTTGGAAGATGTCAAGGTATGCGGGGTTTGGTTGAGATGCGGTGTAATTGACTGATTTCGAATTTGACCCGAAACCTGTTTTAGTAAAATCACCATTCGGAATTGGTTAACCGTTGGATTGCCTTCAAATTTTAAAGATAGGTTCCTAACCCATATATGTAACTTTTGACCATTGGGATTATCAAATAATGTCTGTAGAGTGAGAAATTAATTTTTCATTGAAGCAGAAATTCTAGAATCTGGTCAGCTCGCCCAGGCGAATTTTGCAGGCTATTTTGCTCGCCTAGGCAACTCAAGGCGGTGTTGAATACGTATTTAAGCTTCCAAGTCATGAAATTGGAGGTTCTTACTCCTCCAAATAGCTCCAAGCTTCCCCTCACCCTCATCCACCACCCACAGCCACAGGAGACCACCACAGGTCGCCATTGCTTGCCACGAGACCTCGACACGGAGAAGAACCCTGTAATCGGAGCAGAATCTTCAAAACTCTTCTCGAAGATTCGGTAGAGAATGGAGCCTCCAATCCTCCTTTCTTGGTTTCCTTCAGGTAATCTTAGTTTCCTTTGTCTTCTTCTAGCTAGTTTAAGTCTCTCTTGATGTCTCTTGTGATTCGGGTAACGTTATTGGCTATTTCCATACTTCCTTTGAAAACCCTTTCAAAATGATGTCTTCTGATATGAACTCCCAAAACACCATTTTAGTCTCTTTTTAAATTTGAGTGGGTATTTGACCCCGAATGCTAATGTTAGCCTTATTTATGAAACCTATACTAAATTATCTTCAATTTGGTATATAGACCTCCGTGTTTGGGCCAAAGCACGTGAACTTGAGAGATCCCAAAATGATGTTTCAAGGAGCTAACAACGGGATATAGATAGGTAAGGGGAGTTTATTACCTGGTTACAGTTTTGATACCATAATTGGGGGCCAGGGAGTCCAACTATGAAGATAACTGCATGTTCCTGCTGTGTGCTGGTTTTCAAGAAAAACTACGTTTTTAACTAATGGGATGCGATGTATTTATGATTGATGTGTGTTTGTTCTTGTGTGTGCTCGTTTTCAAGAAAAAATGTTTTTAACTAATGGGATGCGATGAATTGTCTTATGGATGGATAAAACTGTGAATGATATTGTTATTGTGATGATTGGATTTTTGGGAAAAGTCTTAATTACAGAGGAGACTCTGTCCAAAATTTTATAATATGTTTTGTTATTTCATTCTTTATTAAAATTTTAAATGGGCATAAAAGTGTGTTTTCTATAATGTAGTCCTCCTCTTTAATTTAGAATTTTCCTAAAATACTAGTCTCGTGGTAATATGGATTGTGGATGAATGAGGTGATATTGATGTCACTGATAATGTTGAAATGAGATGTTATTGATGCGTTGGTGATGATGTGTTTAGTGATGTATAAATGAGATAATGTTGATGTAGTTGATCATGTTCAAATGAGATAATATTGATATGTGTAACACCCCAATATTTTTACTTATTCTATACGAACTTGAAGTACTATTTTAGGATGGTTGGAAAATTAAAATATTTTAACTAACAAGATTTTTCAATTTGAGATTCATTGTGAAGCAAAATTTAAATGCAAGCTATCCTAATCATTAGAAAGTTAGACTTAGGAATTTATTTGAGATTATGAACAAAATAAA